>JAHWFP010053669.1:13003-56251 GCA_023313725.1 Lithobius niger | reverse complement strand
AAATCTCGGCAAAAGAGCGCCATTTGTTTTGTGTGCAGAAAGGGCATTTTACGAAATGGGCAGGGGCAATGCCCCTCCTACCCCCTCTTGTGCACGCAACTGTGAATCAAACGTCACAGCACAAACTTATGGTTTCGTTTCTGCCACAGCTGTTCTACAGTAACACACAATATGTTGGACGCCAGCACCTTTTTCGAACGCAGGACTCCTTCCGCCATCTAGTGGCCAAGTTTCGAAAATGCACGCCCGCTAAATTAGTGTCCGAGTGAACAGACACTGGAATGGTAGTACCATCTAGCGGTTCAGTTTCAAAGCTTTTTCTAATGCAATAGTACCGCTAAAGTGGTGCGAGTTTGTGGCTAATGCTAGTGTGAACCAGGGGGGCCTCAGGTGGACGTTGGGGCGGGAGGGATGAGGGGACAATCTCCTCATTGCTATTTTTGAAAAGAACGACAGCCAATAGGCCAGCAAGGCGTAAAAACGAGAAGTTGGTATCGTCAATATCCCAACAAAACGAACGATACAGAAGCTCGTCGTAAGCAAGCCAACAAAGTTAAAACTCCAGTCGCCCTCAACAATTTTTCAAACTTCAAATTCTGAATGCAATTCACGAGCTATTTTAGGCTACAGTTTGAAAATAACATTTAAAAATTGAACTAAAAAAATTCAGACATGGCACACTAATAAACATAATATAATTGCGTACTGCTGAAGAGCCGGTGCTGTCACAATTCCCCCCCCCCCCCCCCCCCCCCAACTCCCACCCACCCTCGAATTGTAGAAAAAGTTGTATATTTCATAGAATAATTAGTTGGGGCCCAGATAATCACGCTATGAAATATACAACTTTTCAAAACGTTGCCGGGAGGGGGGGAGGGGGAAGAGGGGGGAGAGACTCCTCACAGTTCTTTGGGAGGGATGGGCACCCCTGATCGTGCTCAATCAGAAAGTCGGGGATAAATAAATAATCACAAAGTTAAAGGTTGGAGAAAGCAGACAGGCTGCATTACAGACTGGCCTTGTGAGAAATTAGAAAACAAAAACGGACTCGTTCGCATGGGCGTCGATCCCGGGGGGGACGGGTGGGACACGCCCCCCCCCCTGGTTTCCTAGAAAAGGGGACGGTCCCCCCTCATCTGGGAGGATGTGCATTAGTTATTCCTAAAGGAGTTTTTTTTTAATATTGCCCTCCGAAGTTCCCTCACCTCGCCAGCGCATGTAGCTCCCAAGAGAAACAAACCCCGCCCCCCTTTTTTTAGTAATCGCATATTCCTATAGGATGCGTGCGACACGTCACGCCAGCAAACTGGCCAAACTAGTGCATGATTGGCGAGTGAGTTAACTCGCCTGCTTTTTTACATAATAATTTTACGAAATAGTTATACTTACATAATGCACCCACCATATCAATAATTCGTTTTCTTTATTTGAGTGCATCTATGATATATTCCGCCACATTCCTCCATCTAAATTTCCTACTATTCAAAATCTCAAAAAATGTGGCGTATTCAATGGCAACAGACCGACTTTATCCCCCCCCCCCATTGCGATTTTAAAGTGTGTTCTCGTTTGATGTGACTGTGATTTTCAGCAAGGTACTTCTAATGTTTTTATCGTAAAGTGTTACATTATATATGTTGTCACAATTTATTTTTTGTATTTTGTACTTTATTAAAAAATAAAACATACGTTATACTTCACGCAGCCTATGTGTCCCCGTCCCCCCCAGTTATTTTCATGGATCGACGCCCATGCTCGTTCGATGTTTAAGATAACGTTCAACCCTTAAATGCATGAATTATTTTCTGATACTTTTTTTTTAAGGGATTCGAATCAGCATTAGCAGGCTTTGGAGACGAGGACACTGACCACTAGGCTGTTGCTGCTCGCTTTGCTCGGGGTCCCCGGACCCCTCACAAAGCTTACAGTGCGAGTTGGGACTTAGTTTTTTCACGATTAGTCAGCTGTTACCTGCAGGCAACCGTATGCAACATGCTGTTAAAGGGGCACTATCACCGATTGAAATGCGAACGAAAATACCGTGGCGACATCTAGTGACATTGATATTGTTAACCTTTATAGCTTGCTCGCAGGTGCACGAGGATGAACCAAATTTTCACTCAATAATTAAGGATGTCGTGGCTTGTTTGTTCCGTTAAAAGAAATGCCGTTATGCATTCCTTCGCTTGGTGCAAGCAAACGCTAGATGGTACTACACAGCGCTAGATGTTGTCAAAATTCGTCTGATTTCAATCGGTGATAGTGCTACTTTAATGTTGGAGCAACGAAAAGTTTATTAACCCTTAAATGCATGAATTATTTTCTGATACTTTTTTTTAAGGACCATATGATAGTTGGGTCAGTCGGGGGATTCGAACCAACATTAGCAGGGTTTGGAGACGAGGACGCTGACCACTAGGCTGTTGCTGCTCGCTTTGCTCGGGGTCCCCGGGGACCCCTCACAAAGCTTGCAGTGCGAGTTGGGACTCAGTTTTTTCACGATTAGTCAGCTGTTACTTGCAGGCAACCGTATGCAACATGGGGTTAATGTTGGAGCAACGAAAAGTTTATTAACCCTTAAATGCATGAATTATTTTCTGATACTTTTTTTTTAAGGATGGGTCAGTCGGGGGATTCGAACCAGCATTAGCAGCGTTTGGAGACGAGGACGCTGACCACTAGGCTGTTGCTGCTCGCTTTGCTAGTTGGGACTCAGTTTTTTCACGATTAGTCAGCTGTTACCTGCAGGCAACCGTATGCAACATGGGGTTAACTGATCCGATGTCATAACAGCAAAAGAACACAAACAAACTTTCCTGTAAGGAGTTGCTGCACTGAATAGTAGGGTGGGCTGAAAAAATTAAACTTTCAAAATTCAAAATGTAATAGTGCAGAAAAGTTGCCTTTTAGCATTACAAACCACACAGAACAAAATTCATCGCTCTGAGGTCATATCTTGAGGTGCCACAAGAGCCTTGAAGTTTAACATTGTACGTCAATGGGGGGACACGGCGAAAAAGGCAAATATGATGATTTGATTGGTTTAAAATTCAATTTTATCATTACCTCATTTGATATTCTCCGAAATCTTGTAAACAATGCTGTAATTAAAATGAATTTAATGTTTGTTCAAAGCTATGGGCATAATCTAACATCACAGATAGGCTAAAACAGCTATCTTTGCCTATTTTGGCCCGTAACTTCATTATCAAATTTCTGGGGAAAATAAAAGTCCTTGACATTGTGGTTACCTTTTATGGTTTCTAGTATTATCAAACGAAATAATGTTAAAATTTAATTTTAAACCAATCAAATCATCATTTTTGTCTTTTTCGCCGTGTCCCCCATTGACGTACAATGATAAACTTCAAGGCTCTTGTGGCACCTCAGGACATGACCTCAGAGTGATGAATTTTGTTGTGTGTGATTGTAATGCTAAAAGGCAACTTTTCTGCACTATTACATTTTGAATTTCGAAAATTTAATTTTTCAGCCCACCCTACTGTTTTGTCCACGTGAAACCTTACTGCTGTATTCAAATGTTTTACCATTTTTACTTTTGCGCACGATTAGCCAGCTAATGATTGGTGTAAAAACGAATCGTCTTAGTGTGCTTAGCACAGCTCTACAGGAATTCTGGGTGCGTGCGAGTACCTGAAAACATAGAAATGTCCTGGAAAGTAACAATGAAATTCCATGCCTGGAAAAGTGCTTGAAAATCTTTTAAAAAAATTGTACGTATATGTATCATCAGTACGGTGATGAATAGAAAGTAGCGACTTGAATGAAGAACACTGAGAAAGAAAGAAAAGATTACTGCCTCGATTGGGCTTCACACCCAACCCCTTTCGTTGATATCCCAACTGTGTTACTTGTTGGTCGCCTAGCAACAGAATCCAGCCGACCAAAATAACTGTTTAACTCTTCTAAGTGGGTTACAAACATGCAAATAGGAACGACATAAGTAGAAATTAAACGACAGTAAGAAGATCATAAAGAAACACCCATCACGGCGTCCGGGAGTAGGTGGCACTCCCAGACGCCATAAAGGATGTTATTTTTATTTACCATGGATATGACGTACGTTTCCCCACACAACGCCAGTAGCACGTTTATGAGACATGAGCGGAGGTTATTTAGCTTACATATACCACATGCCATGGCTGTTTGCTATGACGTGCATATCACGTGACTGGGCTAGTCCAATCAGACGGCCAAACAGCCGTTGTTCTCGTTCGTCATTGGCTAACTCATGGTGACGTCACGGCAAACAGCCATTGCGCATGGTTTAGTTGGCTAATAAATCAAAATTCACATTTTGCCATGTTTGCTAAGTTTTCAAGAGGATCTTAAAGTGGGTTTTCCTCCAACTGAGAATTGCTGCGTCCTACGGTGGCGCCGTCTACCATCCGACATATCGTTACACTCTTGCACTTAGCGAATGCACCATGAAATGATTTAATTATTGAAATTAAACGTTGAAATTTAACTTTTAGAGCATATGCCACCAAGGTAGAATCTAAGGAATTTAAATCGATCACCATCTATCATCGTCGTACATTCCACGAATTCAGAAAATCAATTCAGCGTGAAAAATGGGTCTTTTGCCGCCAGAAGAAATAGTTTATTCCTACAAATTTATTGTGAAATAGTTGCGCATAATTAAACATGACCCTGTCTTGTTTACTTGTCTTCTTTACTGAAGATTCGTTTTTCCTCTGTCACCCCCAAAAAACTTATAATGTTAAATTTTTCTCTTCTAATTGGTCAAGTGGTTCAGGGGTTAGGGAGCTTTAAACTACCAGACTCAAAATCAGTAGGAAATCAAAAGAATTTAACGACTAACAACGCTATTGCTTGTTTTCACTTTAGGGGCAGCCATTGTTGACACGTGTCAACTTTGAGATTGCAGTTCAATGTACGAATGTAGAAATAAACTTGGTTAGCAAAAAAAAAACTTATAGAGGACGACATTTTTGCACCATACTACATACAAATCTTAAAACTGGTTTTACTTCAAGTGACTGATGCACGGGGAAAAAAAGGAAACCTATGGGTTTTAAAAAGTTGTCAAATATTCCGTTTTTGAAACACGGAATTGCGTGGATTGAGCGAGCAAAGCGAGTAATTTCCACGTAAACTAAACCGTTTCAATGTGTTTCTCGCTTTGCTCTTGCAATCTTTCATTATACTCTTACCTTTGTAGGGGCTTACTTCTGGAGGAGTAGAAGAACAAACTGGTAAGCAAACAAACAAATCGTATGTTTTGAATGATGTAGATGAAACGCAAGCGTGTTGAGGAACGTGAAGAACGAACTGTCAGCAGCAATTGCAATTAGTATGCGTCGAAATAATCAGGATAACCATTTTGCGATACTCTTGGGATCAAAGAAATTACATTAAGCATGGATCGACATCAATAGAGTGAGCGAAGCGAACTATATGGCTAATCATCGTTATTGCAAAAAGATGTTATTGAAAATTTCCAGGTTTTCAAGGACTCGCACGAACCCTGAATTACCTGCAGAGCTGTGCTGAGCACACTAAGACGATTAGTTGTTAAACATTTTCCAGCGATGTCGTTTAGCCAAGTAGAATGCACCAATCATTAGCTGATCAATCGAGTAAAAAAGTCAAAAATGGTAAAAACATTTGAATACAACTGTCAGTAATGTTTCATGTGGACTAAACAGTTCAGCAACACTGCAGGATCTGAAACCTTACAGGACAGTTTATTATTTTCTTTTGCTGTTTGGAGCTCGGGTTAGTTAAACCTTACCTAAGCATCAAACGAGTTCGTTTTTGTTTTCTGAATCGTGCTGATTTGGCATACAATGCGTGTAAAATTAGCTTGTTTTAATGTTTTGTATTAGTAAAGACGGTATCATTGCAAGGTTTGACCTCGACCTCCCATGTTAAAGCAGACATTTCAATGCTTAATTTCTCAGCTGTCTTTCAATATTTTCGTCGCAAATATAGTATATGAGTTTTGTTTGACTTGGTGAGCATGTGTCCGAACTTTTATTAATTTCCGATTTGTCACGTCGGCGATCTGGACTTGAGCTGGAATCGTGATTTTCTTTTTTGACTTGTCCTTCTTGTTGGTACTACACGTTTGTACTTTTTATAGGACAAACATTTTGATCTGTACGCTCTCTACAGATCAAAATGTTTGTCCTATAAAAAGTTGATTCGTATCTCATTTTACAGGTCTTGCTCAGTAGATGAGCCCTTTTCGTAAGGACTTTTCTAGTTGGTCAAGTGGTTCAGGGGTTACGGAGCTCTAAATGACCTGATTGATAGTTTTACATTGTTTTAAACATAGTTATTACGCAACAATGCCAATCGGCAAACGCCAGCTGCAAGACGTAGACTGTAGACTAAAGGCTTTGTTTCCTTATTGGTTTGTGCAAACCGTACTTTATAAACATACGAAACAGTAAAGCAAGCTAATCGAAGGTGCATGGTACGCCAAAATAGCACGAATCAGAAACAATCAGACGCCAACAATTAGGCCCATGGAAAGCCAACAATCTGAATTTGATGGGAGAAGCACTAGCACGGTTCTAGATATAGCAAAAAGGCCAGTTTTAAACTGTTATTGCAAACAACCTTTTGCCCTGTTCCAGTTGGTACTTATTAAAAGCGCCCGAGTCAAGGCCCTCTTGCTCATGTCGACCATGTCAAAGATCCTGGGTTTTTTGTTTGTATTTCTCCAGCGAAATTGTCCCTCTCGTCGTATACTCTCCTCCTCCTCGATACTGTCGGACAATCTTCATTAACACTGGCGATAGCCGGTGTTAGTAAGGGTCGACCTAGGATCTCTGTGTTAAACTTTCAACTTTGAGAGCTTATAACTCCGTCAAAATTAAACATCTTTAAACCAAATTTCGAATCTAGCCTTGACTAGTCAAGGACTGGCTACAGTCCAAAAATTGTGAAATTCAGTCCAGCCAAACCCGAGATACAGAGAGGGCCCAAATAGACAACTTCTTGTTCTTGGTCTTGGTCTTGTTCTTGGTCTAGTTCTGGGGATGTACTTTTCGTCTGTCCTCTCTACAGGTCAAACCATTTGTCCTAT
Source organism: Lithobius niger (assembly GCA_023313725.1). Classification (NCBI taxonomy): domain Eukaryota; kingdom Metazoa; phylum Arthropoda; class Chilopoda; order Lithobiomorpha; family Lithobiidae; genus Lithobius; species Lithobius niger. Next base: position 49,170 of record JAHWFP010053669.1, on the reverse strand, counting down.
GAAGCCGGTTCTTAGCTCATTTTACAGGTATTGCTCCGTAGATGTGCTCTTTCCATAAGGCCTTTTCTAATAGGTCAAGTGGTTCAGGGGCTACGGATCGCTAAACGACCAGATTGATTGTTTTACATTGTTTTAAACATGTTTATTATGCAACAATGCCATTTAGCAAACTCCAGCTGCAAGACGTAGACTGAAGATTAAAAGATTTGTTTCTATTGTTAACACTAGCGGTAGCCAGGTTAGTAAGGCCATAGCTATTTACCTAGCTTAAAGGCGGAGCAACAAAACAAACAACAAATTAATTATAAAGGTGTCACACATACCCAACCCCTCATCCACCACCGGATCTATTTATTTCAATTCTCAAAGTAACACGGGTTAATAAACAAAAACGTATCGTTAAAAGTTAAAAGTAAGGGTCTAAAAGTCAAAACCTGTAAGGAACACGGACAAGCTTTGACTGTAAGGTTCTAGGTGTCAAATTTGGCCAGTAAGACGCTGCTAAGCATTAGACCCTTATTACCCGATGATCATGTTAAAGACTTAGTAACTCAATTTTGTAATCTAATTTTATAAATGTATTTCAAGCCTATTCGGATTGAACGTGTGTATGTATGGTTATAACAGAGTTTTTTTTTTGGTTCTTTTGGAATATGTTTAAACAACTTCAAGAACACAATAATTTTCCTGTGAAATTTGGCACTATTCTGTTTTCTGTGACTTTTGATCCTTTGAAATTTTTTATTATCTTTGTATGAACTTCGTACATTTAAAGCAATTGACAACAACCAATAACGATCTCTACTGCAAATACCAAACCAAGATAAGACATTTCAAGTTAAAGCAAAGCAGGAAACGCACATCCCACTACCACGAGACTTGCTTAATTAGTGAGTTAGTACGCCAATTTTGTAAATTCAACTTTGTACTTTTGTAAAGCCTATTCAGACAGAATGGGTGTACACGCTTACGCTTGTAGCAGGTTGTCTTGCTTGCAATCACTGCCATGTTATCAAACCGGAAACAAAAAGTCAACCTAAAGCAAAGTAGGAAACTCACACCCCCACTATCATTGGATCATCTCATGGGTCTTTATCTTATGGGTCGATTTCAGACAGTTGTTCCGGGTAGCAAGGGGTCTATGTTAGCAGCGTCTTACTGGCCAAATTTGACACTAAGGCCCGTATTCTGAACGCTGACTAAAACTCGAACTTGACTTGAAATGACGTCCACCTATTTGGTGCCATTCACCACCCGATTTCTTCCAAATGTATCCGGAAAAAGTTCTGGTGGTGAATAGCACTAAATGGGTGTGACGTCATTTCAAGTCAAGGTAGAGTTTTAGTCAGTGTTCAGAATACGGGCCCTAGAAACCTTACAGTCAAAGCTTGTCCGTGTTCCTTACAGGTTTTGACTTTTAGACCCTTACTTTTAACTTTAACTTTGTTTTTAATAGATTAATGCTTCTTAATAAATCAAATCAAGTCAAGGTACTCTTCACAGAGGCGGTAAAAAGCTTTCATCAAATGCTCCTGAAAGCTCAAAGCAGTCAGGGCAATGATGTGTAATTTGGGAGCGTTCAAGTATTACGTCATCAGGAAGGGAGGGAGGGGGTTCGGCTACTAGTGACGATTGCTGACGAGGAGGAGGGGGTGTGGCCAGTTGATAACGTAAGCATCGCTAATACGCAAAATAAAAAAAAAGGTCTTCAGAAAAATTGTGGATGTACATGGAAAAATACCCCCTCGAGGGAGGGGAGTTAGAAATAACATAATACTGGAGGGGAGTAGAGCAGTTGATGACGATTGATGACGAAGGGGAAGAGGGGTTTGAAATGGCCAATTTCTTGGTGACGTAATACGCGAACGCTCCTTGTGTGTTGTAAATGCTCACGGCAATCCGCATTGGTTTTTCCTCAGCGTTAAAGAGTAAGGCGCGTTTATGCATCGATATCGCAATGCTTTCTCGCAGCTATAAGCTAGAAATTCAGACACAACACCACTAAGCAAAGTTCAATAAAAATGTAGCCTAGTGCACTTTTAGGCTACATTTTAATTGAATACGGTAGAAACAATTTCAATATGGCGTCGCTTTAGACTCTGCCAATTGGTAAGTAAATAGTCAGTCAACAGCTAAAGAGAGTTTCAAGAAGTGACTGAAAAAATGATTACTTGAAGAGAAATTCTGTTTTTTCTTCTTCTTACGGAATGATACAGTTACACGCGTTTAACCAAACAATGCTGTCGGTTGCAGTCGGTGTTGCCATGGCAACGACAATTTCACCCTCGCCCTGGACACGCAACGAGCTTCTAGATGCGAGACCGCGTTGCGAGTTGGCTGCGCAAATATACCTACTCTTCTCAAATTTTCAGGGCTACTTTCATCGATACTAAATTTTTATTTACCAACCATGAATACATTTTACTTTTTCATAGAAGAAATACCATAGTTTTTCAGTATACATTTTGTTTTTATGTGATAATGAACATTTTGGGCTTCTATATCCTATCTGCGTAAACTATTCTTCTTTCATCGGTATGTCACGTGACAGATATGGCCGCCGACTTGCCTTGGGTTAATTACATCTGTCCCCATTGCAATATCCCGAGCAGCAAACTCCTTGGCTTCCGTCAGGCATGCAATAACCGCCACCCCGTATACACTGTGCCAAAAAAAAAAGTGTTAGAATAAATGCACATAAGGTTGTTGCGTTTTTTGAACACGTTTGAGTTAGTCATATTATTGAAAATCAAACACTGCAGTGGACCACGGGTTACGTGCTATGAGCGTACGGAAATGACTGAGCAGGCAAAAGAAAGCATAAATCTATCGCTCATGTAGTGGTACCTCTGACAGTGCTCCTTAAAGCCTCTACCAAACAGAACTGCCGGAAACTCACTGCCAGGAATATGGACAAAAAACTTGGTACGTGCACTAGACTTACAGTTGATTCAGGTACCGTGTGGTAGATTGCACCAAATTTGCTTGTGTGCTCGATTTACGTGCGCTCACAGCCCACAGCTGTAGATGAAAAGTTTAAAAGTTAGGTGTAGAACTTATTTAACATGCGTCAGTAAGTTGTGTATTCTGTTATTGCTGCACTCTGATGATTGCTCTCTGCAATATACTAGAATACTTGGCAAGGTGCTTTCCGTAGTGGATAAAAAATAAAAAAAACTCTGGCTATGGTGCGGGCTCACAGGACAACTCCAGACCACGCTTTCCAACTTGTATCGCCAGAGTTTTACGTATTACCAAAGATCATTATAGGTGCCCCTAACCCCAAATCAAGTCAAAATTTCCAAAAACGGCTCAGCTTGTGTGGGGATGGGGGGGGGGGCAAGCCCCTCAGACCCCCCATGCTGTTTACAAGGTTTTGAAACTAATAATACTATTGCTGGAAGTACAGTTTTTACAAAAATCTTTATAGAAAAGCCTTGGCACCTGCTTTCTTGGCTTCTTCTGCATTTCAGGTGCTGGCTATGTTAGCATGTGGTCATACAAGCAAACAGTGTGTTCATCATACTTTTGTAGGAATTTCGACAAAAGATGGGTGCCAAATATTTTTTTGGGGGTAGTCGCATAATTTTTGGACCTTAGGGTTGGGGGGAATCAAGGTTTTTTTCAGGTCTTGAAGGGGGAGTCATCAAAAATTTAGTGGTCACATTTTTATTTCCCACCCCACCCCCACGGCCATAAATAATGACCGGTCCCCAAGATCCCCTGAATCAATGGAAAAAAATTAAATAGGAGCATGTTGATTTCAAATGTGGAAGCTCTTCTCCAATATACCTCAAGTTGTTTTGGACAAAACTGAGGTAAAAAGTTTCGCCATTTCTTTCGTCTTTCGACGCTCCATTATTTAAAAACTAGAGCATGTTTTTGTTTTAAAATGTGAAAGTCAATGTTACCTCTAGACCTATAGTTGTTTAGGATACAACTGAGAAAAAAAATTTCATTACTTTTCACCTTTCGATAGTATATTTAAAAAAAAATTCTGCCCCTGATCTGCTGCCTATGCTTTGCACACAGGAGTCGTCATCATTCATTATAGCCTAAAAATCCAAAATGTACAATTAAGTCAACCCTCAATCGTCAATGGCCAGCTGGCCTGTTTATATAATTCTAAACTGAACTCGGTTTAATTTAATTTTGAAAAAAAATATCTAAAAAAAACATGATTTAGTCACAATAAAATTTTTACGAAACCTACAATCCTAAAAAATGAATTTAAAAAATCACCAAAATTTGTTTAACAATTTGTTGCTTCAGTGTTCACTGGAGGCTAGAAACAGGCACTAAAATAGCATAAAATGCTTCAGCTTCCGGGGCTTCGCCCCGGACCCCGCTGGGGGGAGCTTTCAGCGCTCCCCCAGAACTCCTAGCTGAGCTTAGCAGACCCCCTCAAAAGTACTTTACCGGCAGCACTACTGGCATTCTTTAAACCAGTTGGCAAAATCATAAGATGAGTTGGCAAAATGAGAGTCACTCCCCCCCACCCCCAACCAAGTACCCTTCGCTATGGCCCTGGGTTCAAAATTAATCCACTTCATCTATACAAGCATTATTTTGCTTCATATGACATACAGCTATACGAAATTAGAAAAAAATAACCTAATTCTGTTGCGAAATTTATAACTTTTAGAATAATTAAGGGTACACCTTGTACACAAGTTAGGGGAGAGGGTTCTTAGGCTTTGGGGAAAGGGTATCCCTATGTACAACTATAGCTACTAGTTTATAGTTATGATAGCCGCACATGTGATAAAAAGACAATCCTTACTCAAGAGAAAGTTAACAAGTCTACTTTTTATTGTTTTTTCGAAAATTGTAGGAATAAATCACAGGACTGATATGGGCGTGTAGTTATGATTCTGTTTTTAAAGATCGGCTTTATACTTAACACCTTTAAAATATACAGAAAGTGGTCCAATTAAAAAGGGTAGAATAATTTAGGAGTTCCAAGTTAGCAGTAACGTTCCCTGCTATAGTTTTTCGTTACTGGAATCAAGAAAAGTGATTTTACAAAAAGGATGTTTTTGGTATGCGTTGATTTAGGAATCAGGTCTATAATTTGAGAATATGCCTTCACAATTATTTTCTCTAGCGGCAATTAACCAATGGCAGGCTGATAAACGGCGGCCATCTGCCAATCACACCTTCTTAATACCAATAAAATGAGCATAAGGTCCTTCCTTGTTGCTTTTACGATCGAATCGTCTGGTTTCTACCACGTAACACAAGTATGACAGAACTGCATTTAGTAGGCCTAAACCAAATCTAAACAAACATGAGGCACCTGATAGTCACGTGAGGCATAATTTGGATTCCTAGAAACGCACGATTGATTATTGGTTACCATGGTGACAGAATGATCAGACAGCACCAGCTTTCCTTCCAAACGCGTTAGGGTAGTGGCCGCTAACGCTAATATTCAAGCGTGGCCGGTAGAAGCAACCACAGTAAGCCAAATATTATGGTTCTTACAATAAACGTAAACAGTTGAAAATAAACTAATAGTAATTGACGTAAAACCTAGTAACGTTACGGATCATATCCTATATTACATCTAAGAAACAATATTTTCATTAAAAATAAAACACAATATTTGCTTTGGTTGACGTGCCGTGATTGGTACTAATATTCGTCCTACAACAATCGTCATCTTTCACTGACGGTGTGGTGTGGCAACTTTCGGCAGGTTTTTGATGGATCGTTGGGGAAGGAACACTACTTAGGGGACGGTATATTCTCGTTTCAAATACCACTCGAGCTTATAGTTTTTTTTTTTTTTTTTTTGATAAATGTTCTCAATCCCTAGTTACATTCCGAAGGTGATGAAGAAAACGCCTCGAGCAAGTGGTCGGTATTTTTTCTGCTTCGGGCTGTAACTCGGGGTTGAGAACATTTAACGATAAAAAAAAAATACCCCTTTCTGACATTACTACTGACAAAACTTTCTCTGCCAATCAGCACCAATACTGGTAAAAAAAAAATCGCTAAATTATTGAGTTGGGTAATCCTTTACATTTTTATTTTTACTTTTACTTATTAATTTCCTCCTGCAGGCTAATGACTTTTTTAAACCAGTGATCTTGTTATAAATTTGGCACTGTTTTTTTATATCTTTTTCTGTCTCTTTGAATTGAAATTGACAACACTTTTGCTTCTCTAACATTTTATCCTGAATTTATTTTTTATTATTTTGAAATTTTTCTTTTATTATCTTATTGATCGGATGATTTTTCACATGTTTATATCAATAAAGTAATTAAATTAAATCAGCCAGGCCACACACACAATAATCACATAAAAATTAATTCATAGGCAATAGTTCGGCATCTTCTGCCATCTTCAGAACAATAATAATCGCCTACGTCGGCCCTGGCTGATTATTTTACGCACGCTGATTATGTTCAATGCAAACCGTCGCACATCTTTCAAAGTATCAAACCTTTTTAGTAGGAAAAATCCAAAGTCGGCACGGTGAAGTAGCCTCTTCTCAACTGTGTAGAGGTTGAGAGTTCACAGTCAGTCCTGAGGTCGTGATACGAAAAGTATCGGATGAATTTGTACCTTTTTGTCAAGTGACATTGCCACATTTTAAGGAGGGACATCTGTGACGAATAACAAGGGGTAGTGATTGGTGAGTTATATTCAAACAAGGGACGGAGAAAAACTTTGCAGAGGGTGGAAAAAAGGCGGGGATATATTTTAGAAAAAAATTAACTTTTTTAAATAACTTATTAAGTGATGAAGTCAACGGAACTTCAACGAGTTTCTCAACATGGCTCCAGTGTGTTGTTTTATGGCAACTGTAATGTAGGAATGAATATTATTACTGATTTCTATCTGCAGCCCCCTGCCCCGTTCCTCCATCCCAATGTTAAGTTTTTTTTTTGGTCTGTGGATGCCCGTGGTTTTGTTGTTGTATAAATAACAAACTATGATTATTATTTTGTAATATAAGTACGAGAATACTTACTCTTCCCCTCCCTCTCCCTCTACCTCCTCTTCCTCCTCTAACTCCACCTCTAAAGCCACCTCCAAATCTTCGATCTTGAACCTCTGAACTCTGAACTTCAACTTCTGAACTCTGAACTTCATCCTCCTGAAATCCGAACGCTGCATTCTGTAAGTATATTAATTAATTAATTAATTAATTAAGTTTGTGATGAAAACCTTCCGAAATTTCTTAGTCCCCTGCCCCTAATTCACCCGAAAACAAATTGTTCCCGCCCTCCCCCACTTGGAAGGGCTCATTTTTTTTAGCAGACTCTCCAAAAGAAAATCATGTCTTTAGGAAATAGTGGTTGCTATTAAGGGTTCGTAATGCACATTTTTTTGGATATCCCGAATTTTTTAATACCCAAACTGATGAAAGTTGATGCTTTTGGCTCTGGAGTGTTTGGAGTCACTATTTACCATATTATGCTTGCCTGTGCACATATTAACCACAAGAATTGCTGACTTTTAAGTTAGTCTTTACCTATAGATTACGCGAAAGGATTAACCGTTAAGTCGTGATGTATCTTTCCATCTTTTTTTCGGAATTTTCAACTTTTTAGTCAGCAAAATAACTGTTGACGCTTGAATAGCCAAAATGGGCTGAAGTCGGACTTTTTCACCTCGCTTGAACCCTTTGAAGGGAATGCAGCTCAGACTGGTGGATAGCCTCTCATCCTATCTATTTGATCGCTGAACTGGAGTGCGAGCACATTGACTTCCAACACTCAAGCAGGCCTGTTGCGAGCCACGTTGCCACGATCACATGTTACACACATTTGAGGAATAATTTATACCCATAATAATTGGAAAAACATTGCTCATCATAATCATTAGATATTTTTGATTTTTGTTACAGCAATTATTATTTACAGCAAAACAGAAACTGAAAGCTTTAACAATTTTTAATGTTTCTGATAGGTTTTTCAAAGAATACATTTAAAAAAAAGTGCTCAAACATTTTTGTTCGTAGTCTTCCCCCCAGCGAGGGGGACCCATTCAGCTCCGTTGAAAAACTGTGACCTCCATGTAGAAGGGTAGCAAATAATTATAGGCCTTTTCCCTTCTCCTATCGGAGATATTCTGAGAAGTCCCTTGTGGACGAAAAAAAAAACAAATTTATCATGGCGAATTTCTGAAGGCGTCCACTGCTACACAGTTAGCCTACTAAGGATATTACAGTCCAGATAACTCCAGATTTTTATAGTTTTTCTGCAGAGATTTGGTAGAAGCGAGCAAGGCTTCAAAAAGTGTAGACTGTAGTTAGAAGTGGAAGAAATGGACGGTCAATGCAGGACCGGATAAAGTTTTGAATGAAGCCCCCCCCCCCTCCCCCGACTCAGCAAAAAACTGCACTTTGTCTCGTTTCCGACGTCCCCTCCCAACCGCCGACCTTAGTCGCTGGGATTAGCTTTTATTTACGAAAGAGCCTGGCGTTTGATATCACGGCTTCAACAGCCGAAAAGCTTGGCGGGAATCCTTAACAACTTTTTGTTTTGGTGAAATATCTCATATTTTTGGTCCAAATTGATAAAATCCATTTTTTTTCTTAACATTACGAGATAAAAAGGCCAAAAATCCAGTTTTATAGGTTCCCCCCCCCTCCGTTTTTTTTTGCTTTACTCCGAATTACTTTACTGTAATACAGGTCTCCCATGTTAAAGTCGACATTTTGATGCTTAATTTCTCCGCCGTCTATCAATATTTTCCATTCAAATTTGTTATGCTTTGATGGACTCGGTTGATACAATGTACCAACATTTTTTAATATCCGATCTGGACTTGAGGTGCAATCGGGATTTTCATTTTTTTTAGGCTTGGACTTCCTTGGACACGTTTACGAGTTCACTCTACAGACTAAACCATTTATCCTAAAAAGTTGGTTTGTAACACTTACCAGGCGGACATGAAAAAAAGCATACGTATATAGTATGCTTACACAGTACGCTTATACTGCCTATGCTTTATTAATTTCCTCCTGCACTTACTTATTTATGAGCCAGGAAATGAGGCAGGAAAGTTATACTGCAAACTAAAAGAAATTAGTTGTTGGATAGCTCTCGCCCTATCCGTTGAAGTTTGCCTTGCCTCCCAGAGAAGCCTAATGCTAGCTATGCTGACACATCCGTCTATCATATTTTTGATAATATATCTGTTATATACATAGAGCTTTCAAACACATGTTTATTTGTCACACACGTATAAACGTTAGTAAATATTCATTGTCGTATCGTATCACTGTTCAACATTTCGAAGTTTTTCCATCTCTCTATCTATCTTCTATCTATCTATATACATATAAAACGCTTAGGTTGGGCAAGCAAATTCATCATTATTATGCACTACAATGAAAGAAGGTGTATAATGAAAGAGGGCGAGCGACCGACAATGTCAAACAAACAGGTGTGGCCTATAACAATCGACATATTGCATTAATAAAGCTAGCTCTTAAGAGCCGACTTGGAAGAGTTTCAAAGTTGGTTGAGTAACAATCACTGCATGCACAACCGTTGTTGGGTTTGTTGGGCTTGGTATCAGAACAGAGAAACATCCTCCATTGAAATAAACATTTACTTCCATAACACGAATCAGCAGGTGTTCAAAGAGGGAGCAGAGATGGGGATGTTCAGACGACACAATAGGGGCCCACTACAGTGTTACGCTCAGGTATGCGGGAACCAGCTAGCTGGCGTATGTTACGCCGGGGGTACAGCTAGTTATTCTTAATTCATTTGTTTCTTTACACTTTTATTTATCACTGATGGCGCTCATTTGGCTCTCCGTCCTGCAATTACACGTCATAATTATGCCGAATCACTGTTCAAGATTCCAAACGTATTCGTCATCGCACAACGACGAATACCCCACTTAGCCAACAAAGAAACTCTATTTATATTTCACAAGCGTATGGTTCTCGGCCAAAAAAAATTAGTTAATACGCAACCCTTTTTTTAGTCTTCTGTGCAGCCGAAACGGTTGGGAATACAACAACAACGACTTTGTCCTTCCGTCCGTACCCTTTTTCAATGGTAGTCGAATAGATTTAAAAAAAAAAAACACAGCGAATTAAAACATCGTTGCTTCCTTATAGCAAATAGGCTTTCTCAACGTAACTAAACGAATTCCCAAATTTGTCGTCCCATTTAACAACTACAACATTTGGAAGACCAAAGGATTTCGTTAACGACACACATTAACTTCATTAAAAAAAATTTGACACCGAGCTGCATGAATGAATAGGCCTAACTCAAACCAATTCTCCGTTAGCTGCTGTTACGAAATTAAAACAGCAGGTAACAAAAATAGGATTAGAACCTGAAAATTGTGAGGATTGCCGAAGCAACCCACTGACACAGTCGGCCTTCCGAAACACAGACGCGCGTCTGAGCGCGAGAAGCAACGTCTCTCCCCATCCAGCTCTCAAGATGACAGCATCATCTCACGTATCCGGGCAAATAAACATCGTTTTGAACACTCAAAAGTCTTCACGAAAGAACCCTGGAGTCTACAAGTGAAACCTTGCAGAAATAGGCCTAATCACATTGCCGTGAAGTCTCGACACCCTGTTGCGTGAATGAATAGGCCTACTCTCAAACCCAATTAACTGCTACTTACGAAATTAACACGGCATGTAAAAATTAGACTTCAAGGCTGATAATTGCGCCAAAAATCTAAAACTAGACCTAAAAGCTAACACAAATTTTAACTGACAATAGTGATGGTTACTATACTTTTAAATTAGACTATAATAGAGATCGCCGTTGCAGTGCTTAATAGAGGTGTGCGCCTTAACATTTTCGTTGAAAAAGTGGCGGAAATAGTTGCTGCAGCCGCTTGTTTAGGTGATAAAATGGTGCTTGAGAAAGTCTTTTCTGGCAATTATAAATGCTTTATGAACTGGGTTGATATATTAACTCACGTATGGTTACTTACCTCTTCATTTTCTTCAGAAAGTGTTGCTAAAACGAAACAGGCGGCGAGAAGAAGAACAACAACAATCTTGTACATCTTGACAAGTCAGTATAGTGCAAACTACGCAGCCTCAAGCAATCAGTGTTAGTCTACGAGACTTAAAATTTCTTATGGTGATTTAAACGTGTATGTACACCGCTTATACAACACATTTATAGGAGTGTAACAGAAAGAAAACAACATTAATCCGAGAATTCCAACCTTTTAAGAAATCATCGGAAGTTTGTTAAAAAGATAAACAGGATGAAGGAAGCTCCTAGTCTTCAAAAATAGACTCAGGAAGTGGTTTCTGGTCGGAAATTAGCCTTTCGATCATAGGTTAAACCATGCGTACATAGTTTACGTACAGTGAATCCGGATATTAGACAATTTCTTTTGTTCTGTAAATCATGCCTTTCGAAAGACACCGAAATTATCTTTCTATCGTACTATGAACCTATTAGAAAACAAAAACGAGCTCGTTTGATGTTTAAGGTAAGGTTTAACTGACCCGAAGTCAAAACAGCAAAGGAACACAAATAAACTTTCCTGTAAGGTTTCACATACCGCAGTGTTCCTATACTGTTTAGTCCACGTGAAACCTTACTGCTGTATTCACGTGTTTTTACAGTTTTTTTTTACTTTAGAACACGATATGTCTGATTGGTTCATTCTACTTGGCTAAAGGACATCGCTGAAAAATCGTAAAAACAATACTTTTAGTGTGCTTAGTGCAGACCTACAGATTAACTAATTCAGGGTTCGTGCGACTCCTTGAAATCCTGGAAATATCGTTGAAAATAAAAATGAAATACCAGTCCTTAAGTCTTGAATATGAAATCTTAAAAACTGGTGTATGTATCAATAGGATGAACGGAAAGGAGAGACGACCGGACTACAATGATGATGAAAAATTTAGCCCGAAATTAGGCGAGTGTGTAGCCTATATTATACACTATATTATTCTTACAACAATTTTGGAAGTTGGGATACGGTTTTGATTTTATTTGCCTGTCTAATGGTTGAATACAGCAGTAAAGTTTCATGTGGACTAAACAGTACAGGAACAGTGCGGTATGTGAAACTTACAGGAAAGTTTATTTGTGTTCCTTTGCTGTTTTGACTTCGGATCAGTTAATCCTTACCTTGAACATCAAACGAGCTCGTTTTTGTTTTCTAATTCGTGATACTTTGACGTACCAAGCCGGTTGTCTGCACTCGTTGCAAAAGGCACTGAATTTCGCTCGCTTTGCTCGCTCATTCAGTGCAAGTCTTTCTTTTGGAAGTTGGTTTGTCCGTAGCTATCTATCAGCAGCTTCGTCCGTAATTGTAATATACATAACCCACAACAAAACTTGTTTAGGATTCCCGCCAAGCTTTTCGGCCGTGGGAAGTCGTGATATCAAACGCCAAGCTCTTTCGCCAAGCTAATCCCACCGAGTAATAGTTCGACGGTTAAATGAAATGTATGAAAATTGCTTACAGCGCAATTTTCAATTATTTCATGTAACGTTTTAAGTATTAGTCGGTGGGATTAGCTTGGCGAAAAAGCTTGGCGTTTGATATCACGACTTCACACGGCCGAAAAGCTTGGCGGGAATCCTTAACAAGTTTTGTTTTGGGGTAGATATCAGTAATTTTTGGTCCAAATTGATAAAATACATTTTGAAATGCCAGTCTAGTTTTCTGGTCCATTTCTTTTTCTTTTTCTTTTTTTTTTTGGTTTCGTTAGATTTTGAGGACAGCAGTCACCTTTTTTCATTTGAATAGCATTTTTATTAGTATTGCAGTATCTCCTTGCAAACGCATTGGCATTGTTGCATAAAAACAATGTTTAAAACAATGTAAAACAATCAATTTGGACCTTTGGAGCTCCCTAACCCCTGAACCACTTGACCAATTAGAAAGGTCCATATGAAAAGGGCACGTCTCCAGAGCAATACCTGTAAAATGAGCTAAGAACCAGCTTTATTTACCGCGTGAAGTATTTATTTTCGTGATACAAAAAAAAGCGTTAGTAGTTAGTAGTAATTAGGCAAATATCAACGTTATACACGTCGTTTTTTCAACAAGAAAACGTTAAACTATGGGTCTAACAGGGACTTTTATGTTGTCAGGCGACCAAAGTCTCCCGATCAAACAAGTTTCAGCCTTTTCTGTCGCATTGTTATTTAGCACCACATGCCTGAAAACAGCCAACCTCCCTTTGCTGTAAAGACACAACGTGTCTAGTGGTCGCCATGCTCATATATACATATTATCTGGATGTTATAGTTTTATCTTGGCGGGCGACACACTAGCGTGTGTCTTGATCATATCACAAACCAAAACTGGTAAAAGGGGCCGCCAAGTTCCGAATGGTTCGGCCCTTCAAAGAGTGATATCAACACACCAAAACATTCGCCAAGTTAATTGCACCGCTTAATAGTTTGAAGGTTAAATGGAAACTAGAACATTACTACTTTCGGTAGCAATGTTCAAGTTTTCATTTAACGTCCAAAGTATTATTCGGTGCGATTAAGTTGGCGAATGTTTTGGTGTGTTGATATCACTCCTTTGAAGGGCCGAACCATTCGGAACTTGACAGCCCCTTTTACCAGTTTTGGTTTTTGATATGATATCACTCCTTTTTTTTTAAATTATGTATTGACTCAACTCCACTACCGTGCAGATGTGTAATAAAGTGCCACTTCAACAAGAAATTGGTTTTCAACAATTTGCTACTATCTTTTGCCAATAGGCCGAACCATTCTCAACTTAGTCACCTCTTTATAGGTTTTTGGTTTGGTTTTAATTTTGTTGTAATTTGTTTTATTTAGTTAGTTTTGGTGTGTTGATATCACTCCTTTGATGGGCCGAACCACTCTCAACTTGGTGGCCTCTTTACCAGTTTTTGACTATGTTATTACAGTTGGTTTATTTCAGTTTTTTACTTTGTTATTACAGTTGGTTTATTTTTCGTGAATTTGACGTGAATATAATTTCTTTGCACCGTTGTTTAGATTTATCGTGATACATTAGTGTGTGTCTAGGCACGCACGTCAGTATACACGTTCTCATTGTCCGAACTTTGGCCGTCCAATGAGAGACGATGCCGACAATATTAACAATGGTCATAACAATTTTTTCGTACTTACGCGCCCTCCCACGCCATTCCCGTTACGCCCCCCAAGCTCCATACCATAAAAGGTACGCAGTTCGTATTTACTGCACCCATTCGTCCAATTTCATAGCTGGAAGCCTTCCCGTTATCTCGGTATCGATGAATTATCACCCTGTGGAAATTAACATGGGGATGAGCGGAGTAGCTAGCAACACATTTACAACGTTAATAGAGGGTCAGATTTTGCATTGAAAGCAGCTTAGGTGGCATTCCAACACGAGTTAATTTTTGTCAGGTGGGTCATTGCTCGCGATTTCAACAGAAGTTAAGCTTTTGTACCGCATTATTATTTTTCCCCAAGTACCTGAAATGTGCCCAACTATGCTTCAAGATATAAGACACTGACGCAATGGCGTCGCGCTACAATGGTTTACAACCTCGACAATTGAATTGATGTGATGTTTGTTGCCTAACTTGGCGCGACACACTAGCGTGTGTCTAGATTCGTAATAAGGATAAGGCTACCACTTCACGCGCGGATAAATTGCTGGCTCACCAGCATTGTTAGCATTCGCTTACGCTTTCCGTCTGGCGTTTGCTGATTGGCATTGTTGCATAAAAACAATGTTTAAAACAATGTATTACAATAAAACGGATCGTTCACGGCCCCGGAACGGGACGACCAATTGAAAATTTCTATTTCTATAAAGGGCACATCTCGAGAAGTAGCTGTTTTAAATGAGCTAAGAACCAGCTTTCTACGACAAATGGTTTTGTCTGTAGAGACCATTGTATAAACGTGTCCAAATAAGAAGAAGCAAGAAGAAGTCAAAGCCAAAAATGAAACTCACGATTCCAGCTCAAGTCCAGATCTCCAAAGTGACCAATCGGAAATTAATAAAAGTTGGTACACGTGTTCACCAAGTCCAACAAAGCTTATATACCAAATTTCAATGGAAAATGTTGAACGACGGCAGAGAAATTAGGCTTCCAAATTTCGGCTTTAACATTGGAGACCGGGGTCAAACCTTACAGTAAAGGCCACTAATAGGGTGGAAAATTTCAGTGGTGGCAAATTTTTCAAAAAAAAAATTGTTTTTTTTTTTTTATATTCTAGATAAATTTTGTCCTTTATCTTTGATTGGAACTTCCCGCCACTTAGATATAACCTAGAGAGATCTGAAAAAATCCCCCAAATAGTTTAAATGCGTTAGCTTGCGGGGGTTTCGCCCTGGACCCTACTCCTGGGCTGTGGGCCCTGTATTGTGGGCCGTCCAAAGAAACAAAGCCTGGAAAATGAATTTCGTGGCAACCAACGAGGTGCAACTTTAAACCACTTCAGTATGGTTTCTCTAGTAGTAAACAATAACATTCAAAAAACCTCATGATAATAAGTTTGCATACTATTTAGTAATTCTACTTCAAACAGCGTACATATGAGTTCAAAATACTACGCTTTCCAAAATTCCACCAAATTTAACAGCTTAATAGGGCATACATGCAAATGTGTTTAAAATATTTAAAAACTTTGTAGATATTGAGCATCAAAATATTTTAACGTGGATGATATAGGTCAAAACGGGTATAGCCCTTATTAATTAATAATTAGTAAACTAAAACGAAGTCGTTAGCGATGTTTGAGGTTTAAACCGAGGTCAAACAGGAATGAACACTATTGATACCACACCGTTACCGTACTGTGGTGTTGTCCATGTTAAACCTTTAATGCTGCCTTCAAATGTTTTGACCCTATTCTTGAAGACAAATGAAACTGCAGTGACAAGCCAAATAACCCGTCGTACACCCGTCGTACCATCTGGGGAAATGCTGTAAAGACCAGTCTGCGGGTCGTCAAGGCCAAAAAAAAATCGAAGGCCTCACATATCGACAGTAATCAGAAGACCCTGGTTAGATTCCCGGCCACATGGTGACACTGATTTTTTTCCCTCTAGATGGTCCGCACACTGGTCTTCACTGCAGTCTCCGGAGCTACGAGCTACGACGGATGTTTCTTTATATTCTTTTTTGTACTGTGCCAAGATGCCCACTGACTGGCACAAATTCCACAACCAATGATGTCATGACGTCTTCCATGACGTCTTTTCAACATGGCCGTGTTGTTGGCTACAGCAGAGAGTTGCTGCTCGCCGTTTTAGTTTTGTGTGTTTTTTTATTGTGAACAAGATCCGCAAATTAGGACTGAAAATTTAAATTGCTTGTTTTCATATGTTGTTGTGGGATTTGTGGCAGTCAGTGGCATCTTGCAACAAAACCTTCTCTGCTCTCACAAAGTAATTCCGAAGTATACTTTGTTTTGTTTTGAACAATATAGAATAGCTAATTAACGACTTGCAATACGTCGTATAATTCCTCATGGGCTAAAGGTATCGCAAGCTCAGGGCGAGCCGCTTTTATATATATAAATTTTCTCGTGGTGACAAAAAATGCAGCGGCGTGAAAGCTAACCAAAAATTGCGTTTTCTACGGCTTATTTCGATTGTTTCATAGCTGCTGTTGTTTTAGGTTACGGGAATCTACAGCTAACGAGAAACTTCAGCCTCTTATCTCAAAGGTCGTGGGTTCAATTCCCACTCAGGCAGTCTGACAGTCCAAAAGGCAACGTAAATAGGATTGCTTCTGCATTTATTTAACAGTTGTTGACAGCAACTGCAGCTATAGCGTTTGCAGAGAGCATTTTTTAAAGCTTTGGCTGGGTAACGAAAAGATAAGTATTCAGTTTCAAGCAAGAAAAGACGGAAGACAAACCTAAACTGGCTTTGGTCAAGAGTCAGAGACTGAAGAAAGCCAAAATGAAAGTGAAGATGAAGCCAGTGCGAAGCCTTCTCATGGAGAACGTTTTTCTTCTCAAGTGACGATTCTAGTGATTGAGCGCTCCACTAAATCCGCTAACAAAATAATTGTGTCAATTATGGCCTTTTGCTTTATTAGTAGACTGAAAATATGCGTATAAAGTGTACACTCAGTATTCTGCTCTTCTGCTCTGGACAATCTTTCGGCCCCTGTGATGATCGGAAGTTTCCCAGATCGAATCCCCGAGTTGGCACCTCCCTTTACCAGATATTTCTTCTTCTCTAAAAGTCTGGTAATGTTCAAAATTGAGCCGGTTCAGCCATACAAGCATTAAGTTGCTTCGGCTGACTTAAGGCTCAAAAAAAATAATTAAAAATAAAACAAAAAAAAACTGTATTTTATGTTTTAATAAAGGTAATATTAAAACCTAAGCCTATAATAGTTAACCGTCCTACACATTTGTAACTAATGATTTATATTACGCAACATTCTATTAATACTTTACCCCTGAATTTGTAAAATAATATAATGTATATATAATGATATTTATCATAAATATCCATATTTTGATATTTATGTAAATATCATAGTTTCAAACCCTATATTATCAATTTGGATAACCGCTCTATTCAATGCCTATTTTGCTCCCCCCCCCCCCTACCCGGGGCAGCCCGGTGCCCCGCTGCTACTATGCCTTACTTTCCAAGTGCGAAAGGTGAAACAAAAATCGACACACAACCGGTTTTTTTTTTTAATTATGCCCGCTTCTTTAGGTGCATCTTCTGAATAGGAGACGTAGATCCAGGCCGTTGTGGAGTTGTCTGTACAGTGGCAGCTACCTATTTCTGTACGAAAGTGTTTTACTTTTCATGTTGGGAACCCAAAACCTGACTACGAGTAGTTTCTCGAACATGAGCCTTTGCCGTCCTCCGTCGAGGTCAGAGACTTGGGGGATATGGCTTAATGGAAACCTAAAGCCCTCTCTCCACTGTCAAAAGATTTGTACCGTTTCCGACAGCCGGCAATCGTATCAGGTGATTCACTTTGGGCAGCATTGCTGACATGGTTTGGGCGGTCAATTATTTTATACACCCCATCCTTGAGTACGCGACCCAGGTCTGATCTCTGCATTTGGCCAAGGATATTGACCTCTTGGAGAGAGTCCAGCATCGTTTCACAAAGTACTTACCTGGCTTCAGGGAGATCGATTACCTGGCTTCAGATTGTGGTCCCTGGTACAAATTTTACGTGGGGGAGGGGTGCAAGATTGAATACCGAAAAATCAATGGAGATTAAACATATAGAATCTGATGCGTCAAAATGAGATCGAATTTTTACGGCGTAGTTCCAGCAATTCAAGACCTAGCTTAACCTACTTAGCAAGCCTACTTAGCAAGCTAGGTCTTGAGTTGCTGGAACTACGCGGAAAAAATTCGATCTCATTTTGACGCATCAGATTCTATATGGTTTAATCTCCATTGATTTTTCGGTATTCAATCTTGCACCCCTCCTCCCACGTAAAATTTGAACCAGGGACCACAATCAGAAGCTTGTCGTACAATCTTCGCGTCTCGATTGTCGTCGATAGTTTTTCTCACTACGGGTTGGTCCAATCTGGAATGCACTTGGGGCTGAAACCGTAAATTCACCAAGTGTTTCTAGTTTTCTCAGGTTACTGTGGCTTTGGAACAGCCAAATGTTTTTCTTAAGCGCCCCCTGGCCCTCCATGCATTAAGCTCTGTCACAGCAGACCCCCTCTATCGCCCCCCCCCCCCCCCAACCCCTGTCTTGGTGACAGTATTAGTGGCTCCCTGCCCTTCCGTCCTCCCTCCACGTAATATGTGAAAAGCTAGTATATTACTATATTATTATTATACAATTCACTTCAATGTTGGGGCTTATTTATAAAATGATCAAGAACGCATTCGCACAGCTGAGACTAAAAATAGTATGAAATAACAACATGACATAGCCTATTTATATTCTGAAGAATCCCGTTTCGCCTAATTTTTTTCCAAATTACGTGCTTCCCTCAGGTTGCCACGCTCGCTGCGGTTAAACCTGCAACATGCAGAAACTGCAGCTATTATCACAAATTCCTTCCAATTAGGTATGCATCTTTAACTTCACCGATGTTAAAATTTGAAAGAAACTTTTGATTCGATGAAACAAGGTCGGCGAAACGGAAACTCCACTTTCACCGAATTTTAATCAGGGCTTATTTTCAGCATAACGGGAAACTTTTTTTGGCAAGACGGGATTCGGCGCAACGGGTAACCAACGTATTGAGTGCACATAGACTATTAGCACGAATGATTGTCTGATTACATTCATAAAAGTGTAAAGAGACGCTAAACTGTCGGAATTTTACCATTCAGGTCCGCCCACAATCTCCTTATTTTAAAGGTTCCTCCATTGAAGGTTCCTCCTACATTCCTCCCAGTTGGCTTTCCTGTATGACTCAATTTTGCAACATTACTTCAAACACGTGTAAATATTGCAAAGGCATTCATTTTCCGATTTCCCTCCGCGCAAAAAAACGGGATTGCTACATTCACTCTAACCTATGTAAATGTCGCAAAAGCTATTTCGAGCAGGATGCTCGAAATTAATGATAATGTATGTCCTTTCGATCACGTAATGGTTCATTTTTGCCCAAATACAGGGTGGTGCATAACCTTTGTCCAGGGGTCTGTAGAAAAGGAGGTTGGATGTATCTTATAACTGAAACTATTTTCTATTAATATAGTCTTTTCTCGTTCTTTTTCAGTGAATAAACCATGGCTAACGTACCGAATGTCACTGAATCTAGCCTGATTGTTAACATTTTCTCTAACAATATCATTGACTCTTACTTTTCAGTCGTGCTTACTGAACCCATCTCAGATCATCTCATTACAGTTCTTACCATATATCTTGTAGGCTCTTCCCATCAGCCTGATACTAACCTTAAACATATTCGCCATTTCAGCCCCCAATCTGTTGCAAATTTTAAGGCAGCTGTTGAAACTGCAGAGTTTTGCCCTGCTGATGTTTCTTGCGCTCAAGCCGCTTACACCCACTTTTCCACTTCCTTTCTGAACTTGTATAACAAACATTTCCCCTTAAGACCAGTTCGTACATCAAATAAACGGGAAAACAACCCTGGATAACAGCAGGCATTATCACTTCCTGCACCAGAAAAGCCGAACTTTATCGAACGTTTCTTCGTTTCCCATTAGCTAGTAATGAACAGGCCTATAAAGTTTACAATAAAATTCATGTAAAAGTTGTTAAGGCCGCAAAAAATAACTACATTAAAAGCGAGCTTCTGCTGGCTGCCAATGATGCTAAACGGACATGGGCTGTTTTGAATTCCTTAATAAGAAATAAAAGAAAAACTTCCCCCAAGGCTCTAAAACATATGGGCAATATGCTGAACAACTCTCTGGATATCGCTACTGCTTTTAATCACTACTTTGTCACGGTCGGCCCTAACCTTGAAAAAACATACCCACTGTTAATGATCTTAGACTTGACAAACCCAGTAAGCCACCCACCAACTCACTTTTTTTTACCCCAACGACTTCTCACGAGATTTGTTAAATTATCAAAAATCTTTCCTGTGCATCCTCTGTTGGGAGTGATGGCATCTCAAGTAAAATTGTCAAAGATGTGGCTGATAAAATTGCTCCTGTTTTGGCTTCCATTATTAACCTATCTTTAGAACAAGGCCTTTTCCCATCTGAATTGAAAGCCGCTCGAGTTATACCTGTTCACAAAACTGGCGACAAGCTTGACATTAGCAATTATAGACCCATCTCGATACTGCCTGCTTTTTCTAAAATTTTCAAAAGAGTGGTCTATAGAAGACTGTACTCTTACCTCACCTCCAACAATAGCCTTAATGATCATCAGTTCGGCTTCCGTGCTGGAAAGTCAACTGATATGGCCACATTAACTTTCACACAAGATATCATTTCTGCGTTTGAAAGCAACCTTTTCACTATTGCTGTCTTCATCGACCTTAAAAAAAGCTTTCGACACTGTCAATCATGGAATTCTTCCCGACAAACTGTAGCATCTGGCATCCGCGGCACTCCCCATACTTGGTTCGCTAATTACTTATCTGACAGAAAACAATATGTGGACTGTTCTGGTGTCTGCTCTTCCACTGAAAAGATTACCTGTGGTGTACCACAAGGCTCAATACTGGGACCCTTTCTCTTTCTACTTTATATTAATGACTTGCCATATAGTGGCCTCTACTGTTCTGAAAATGATCTTGTTTGCCGATGACACCACGCTGTACCTTTCAGGAAGGAACATAGAAATTCTCAAAGATACCTTAAATTCGGAACTAAATAAAATTATGGGTTGGTTGAATCGCAACAGACTATCCTTAAACTTAGATAAGACACACTTCATGATCTTTCGACCCCATCAAAAACGGTGGAAGATTACCATCCTGTTAATATGAATTTATCGTAAGTATTTTCTACCAATTGTTAGGTTTAACAATCGATAGGCACCTCAACTGGAATTCTCACATAAATTATATTGCAAACCTTATCTCCCAAGGTACTGGCATCTTACACAAATTAAGTCTTACACTCCCGACATTATCACTAAAACTACTGTATTTCACTTTAATTCACCCATACCTTAACTACTGCACCCTAGTGTGGATGAACACTGGGAAAATGAATAAACTTCGTTTACTCAAGCTCCAAAAAAAAAGCTATAAGATCTATTTTGCACCAACCCTCCAGGCAACATTCCCTGCCACTTTTTAAACAACTTAACATCTTACCAATTCGTGATTTTGTATCGTATAAGGTTGGCCTATACACATTTCAAAGCCTGCATACCAATCCTAATTTTCTCAAGCGAAACTCCAATATTCACAATCACTTCACTCTCGAAGCTCATTTCGTCTTCATCAGGATTTTCATCGAACACAGTCAAGTGCCCGATCCTTAATGGGACAAATCCCTCACATCTGGAATAATATTCCTGGTGATTTAAAGAATTCAAACATTACTTTCATTTCTTTCAAGAAAAAGCTTCGTGATTACCTTCGTGCCAAAGCATCCATCGACATTGCCTAATTTAGTTCACTTCCCTTTCTCTCCTGCCCGCTTGTCATGTTTTGTCACTCTCGTCCTGTTTCGTTCTTGTCCTTGTCATGTTTTGCCATCTCGTCCTGTTTTGTTCTACTCCTCTTCCTTTTTTCACCTTCTTTCGGTGTTTACACTTGTCTCTCACTACGTTTTTTACTCATGCCTTTAAGATTATTTTGTATTTCGATATTTTTTTTCTCTAAATCTATTTATTGTACGTGTGACTTGTAAATACACACTAGCTAATTTTTGAAATTTTGTAAGCAAATTGTACGTTTGTCACTCTGTACATATTGCTGTTTTACTGCATTACACATGCTGGGTTTGAAAAGACTACAATGTCTTAAGCAGTGTTTTTTCGTCGTTTGTATCTCACCAATGTGAAATAAATGCCCATCTCTCTCTCTCTCTCTCTCTCTCTCGAAGACCAGCGGTTTATGGATGGAATAAGAGCAAATGCACACAGTTCTTTTTTAGCATCTATGACGTTCTTATTCGAAAAGATTGGGTGCTGTAAGGGCAGCCAATAGCGGACACTCCTCATACTAGTTATTTTTAGGTGTAGAATTCATTATTGAAGCTAAATACAATTGTTGCATTCATACTTTGTTTTTCATTATGGTTACAGACCCCTGGACAAAGATTATACATCACCCTGTATACTAGTTTTAGTAGGAACTAATAAATGGGACATTTCCCTTTGTAAGTTTTCACCTAATAAGAATGTGTGTAGGTGAGTATCCATGTCGTAACTCTCCCTTTGTGTTACATCGTTTGTAGAAGGAGAAGCAGCAGTTTTTAGCTCCTGGCTCCAAGCCAGTTGATTTCACGTCGCCAAAATCTTATTTTACCAAAGCAATGCTTAAAGGCTCCTGTTCTCCATTTCGCTAGCATTGCCCATATTCTAAAGACAGCATCCAAGTTCCAGATTCTCCATCATCCAATAAGCTGATGTGGTCACGTGGTCTTGTTTTAGTTACGAAAATCGTGGCGCTGCTGCGAATAGTGTTGTTCCATTTTTAATTTGCTGCTATTTTCTTTATATATTGCTCGAAGATTCTAGGGTACTGCATCTAGAGTTGAAAAGGTGAAAAGGCGCCTTTAAGAGCTTTAACTTCCTGGCACGTGCGAGAACTGGCCAGGAACTGGCATAGAGTCGAGAGGCAGGACACGCAATTTCTATTCCAGTTGGCCTTGGCTCGACCTACAAAATGCCTTCCTCGTTTTAAAGGCGCCTGTCACCATTTAGATAGCATTGCCCGTATTCTAAACACAGCATCACGTTCCATATTCTCCGTCATTCCAATAGGCTGATGTTGGTCACGTGATCTCGTTTTAGTTATGAAAATCGCAGCGCTGCTGCAAATACTGTTGTTCTATTTTTAATTCTCCGCTATTTTCTTTATATTGCTCGAAGATTCTACGGTGCTGCATCTATGAGTTGAAAAGGTGCCTTTAATATTCGTTTAAACGCTAGTTCTCGTGAATTGAATCATACTTGGACTATTCTCAGCACAAGGGATATTTTACGCATATTTATTAGGTAAAAAAACTACACGGTGTAATGTTTAACGTACGTGACACTAGTTCGACAACTGGGGTCAGGACTTGCT
Organism: Lithobius niger; assembly: GCA_023313725.1. Lineage (NCBI taxonomy): Eukaryota > Metazoa > Arthropoda > Chilopoda > Lithobiomorpha > Lithobiidae > Lithobius > Lithobius niger. The sequence continues at coordinate 25,585 of JAHWFP010053669.1, read as the reverse complement.
ACGAAGAGTGAAACATCCTTCGTTCTGCTCCTGGCATGAGGCTTAAAGCTTGAATTGTGTCACACAAGTTATTCTTAGCAGCACATGGAACCAACCATGGATCCCCCACGGAATAACCCCTCCCCCCCCCCCCCCCCAAGTCCCCAACACACCCCGTGTCCCCTGCCTGATGATTGACCAATTCTTGCAGATCGAGCTCGCAGCATGAAATTTGGCATATGTCGCTCTTAGCAGTACAAACCGAACTAGCTGTAAGCCCCCTCGATATACTCCCTCTTAAGCCCCCACAACAACCCACACCGCCGATCTCTGCTGTTGCCTCCGTTCGGTTGATCACGTGACCCTTCAATTCCGCACGAGCGCGAGCGAGAAGCAATACAGGCTGCCAGGCACCCTGGGACATTAGATGAGCCGTTAGCGACAGCCCTCTGGAAACAAGCTTCTATCGATTTTTCGAGCGATTATGATTTCTGGCCGGCCAAGTTTTTGCATAAGGTTGCTGATGTTATGTGTTTAACCGCAGTGATTGCGGCAGTGCGAGCGAGGCACGTAATTTGGTAAACTCTGGCGCTTGTTTTCATAGGGCTGTCGCTAACGGCTAGTTACACTAAGTACATTACTGCCTCAGTTGGCCTTGGTTATGACGTCTAGCTTTCATATTTTTTTTAACCATACATCAGTACTTAAAAGTATAGCTTTTTATTAAATTTTTTTGACAGTTATAATTATTTTATGCGACGATGTAGAAACAGTATCAATTTAAATTTCTCATTTTTAAAAGTTCGGAAATGTAATTCAGGTTTTGTAATTTTTCAACATGGCGCTACCCAGTAAAGAAATCATGCGGTGCAAAAATGAATGTTTTAGTGCACTGTTACAACATGTGCGACATTTTTACCACTGGTAATCGCAGCAGGCATTGTACACGAATAATCGATTAACAATTCGAAATCAAAATGATAGCGCTGAGAGTGCGCTGTCGTGGCGTACTTTTCTTTCAACGTTCTCTTGTGCAGTTCCACCAGCAGCCCTGTTGCAGTCTTCACACCAGCAATAAACGCTTTACTGTTTCACCGGTGTTACTGAACCGGTTCTTTTCTAATAGAGGAAACCGAACATTTAGAATTTACGACAATGCAGCATATCATATATCGAATTGGTTAGTAATGAAAGTGTTATTTCACCTGATCAAATTGTTATCGCAAACAAATTAATAGTAGGCTGTTAGTGTTTAACAGCAGTGGAGCAGTTTGGAATTAATTTCGGAAGGATATCGAGTATGTACATAAGCAATCAATCATATTTAATGTAAAATTACTATTTTTCGGCTTATGGGAAGAAAAGGTGTGTCCTCACCGATCTGCTTCATGTTGTGTTGAAATTACCTAAATTGATCAGCTGAACAACTTTATCCCATACCGTTTTTGAGCAAAGGCTTAATTTGGCTGGAAAACTTGCTCTCTTTTGGTGTCAATCACCTCCCGCATAAGTAGAGTAGCCTAGCCTTTACACAAGTCACGGTGCGTTGTCTTGCTCATATGACTTGCACAGTCGGGCAGGAGTCGCGAAGTAGGCCCTATTCTTATCATGTTCCTTTTTTTCAAAGTACTCGTGGAATGCAGGATTTTTTATTGGCCGATCAAAGCGAGTTCGAAGATGAAATTCCTGCCTCTAATATTTTGGGTTATGTGCCAAAATTCGAGATCGAGAACTGGGCAGAAATCATATAATGGAGCAGCAAAGCACTTCCACTGTGGAGCACTGGGCAAAAATTATATATGCTCCTGCCCTGTGATTATAGAAAATAAACTACTGTGTCGTAATAGAAAATAAACTACTGTGTCATAACATCTGCTAACTTGGCTGAGGACTGTAATCTTCAAAACTTTATATGCCTAGGTTATTTTTTTTTAGTTTCAACTCAAATTTTCCTGAAAGGGAGATTTTTTTTGGTACAAATTTGTCAATATGCGAAGAAACTTTACTGTTAACAAACATGTTTGATATTGAAACTTGGGGAATGCAGGATTGACTTTTAGGCAATACGAGAGTATATGAGAGTGGTTAATTTCACGTTGCTTGCTAGCTTGAAAGGAAAGATTAGTAGTGAAAGGAATGTCCTTCGCAATTAAAAGGGACAACTTTGCCAAAAATTTGCTAAAATCTTGTACATGCCACCTGCACGCAACAAGGGTGTGCTGAGGCCAAGATGTAGACCAGGATCTTTCACATATGAGTCAGTCATGCTGACCACACGGCCAATGACAAGGAATATTACATGTTCACGATTCTAAAAATTCTGCCTTGGCAACCAAAAATGGTTGTGGACACTAAACTAAGACATCAATTGTTGTTTTCCTGTACGCTACTGTAGCCTAACTGAATTTTTCCATCAAGGGTGCAGAGATCAAAAGTACCTGTAATGAGGAATTGAGGATTGAAGTATGGTAGTTAACGTATGAAGAAATGCCCATAAAATATTTCAACTGGAGAGAGGCAATCCTTGTTTAAAAACTAGGATAAAATAGGATTTATGGATAGGCTAAAAAAAAGTGTTACACTGATCATCCCAAACTGTAGGGCAAACATAATATTGTAGACAAAGACAAAAAATAATATCCATAGTCCATAGATCAATCACTTGGAAAGGGGCCACGTTGGTACAAGATTTTTATAATCGCAGTTCACCTGACAGTCAGTTTGATAAACCATGTCGCAAATTACCCAGTGTCCATAATCATTGGAGCCACTACTCTTTTCTGACAAAGGACATTCTTTCATGCCATGGTGTGTCGTAGGAATATATAGGTTTATCCCTAAAATTGGAAAATAATTCAATTAAAAGAAACTTGCGAACAAACTGTGTTCTCCAAACTCAAACTTTGCTCGACACTTGACTCTTCTCTTACAAACTCGACTTGGCTAGACTCGAATTAAAGTTAAGCTCCTCACATACCCCTAAACGTATTCACGTGGTTGGAGGTATTGATTTTCCTAGCAGTGTTGTGCAGTTTTTTTTTTTTTTACTTTGTGAAAATGTCCAATTATATTGTGATTCTGTTTTTACTTAGCCATAAGGTGACGTGGCAATAATTGGTTACAGCGTAGAGTCAGTATTTTACTTTTTAATGAAAAACATTTATGTTTTTAGGAACCAATCCTCTAGCCTGCAACTAACCTTCAGAAATGCTCACACTTCTTCACCAAAAAAGCCACTCGGTCTCGGGCCGATGCAAGATTCTAAGGTACACTTGCACCAAACCTCATATCTGTCACATGCACGTGGTAACGTCAACCCTTGGTAATGTAGTAACAAGTTTTACATGAAGACTATACTTGTATATGCTTAAAACAAACGTAATACATTTTTTCAGGCGTTCGGAAAAACAACTTGGCACAGTAGTTTTGATTATAAATTGTTGTATTTTAGTTGTGATTGATAAAGACTAAAGAGATTGAAGAAGGTCTGCAGCATTTCATCTTTAACCCACACATACACTAATGAAAACACATTATTATAAGCAGGGTGGCGTCTATCTGGAAAACTGGGAAAATTCAGGGAAATTATCAAGTCTGGAAAAGTCAAGGAAATTGTTTGAACATATACTGAAAATCAGGAAATTTCAATCTTTTCAGTCTTTTTCCTATATAAAGATTAACTAATTCACATTTTCATTTTTTTAAATTCTAAAACCTTCACTTTATTTCATTTTATTGCCGTGTTCTTTTTGTTACATTTTGTATAAGGCCAAAACTCCGTAGACCTAAGTAATGTTGGACATTACTTGTTAAGTGTGTCCCATACAACTTAGGCCTAAGAGATTTTCTCTTTATCAGAAATGCAACATGATGTAGGTTTCTGATATGCAGAAATGCACTTGAAACAAAGTGTAGGTTTTTCTTGTTAAGTGTGATTCTAGTTTTGCTCAGATTATAGCCTCTACCAATACCACCAGTTAGGGCAGTGTTAATTCTGACTTAGCAAAGCAGTGCAATATAGTTATTGTGATCTGAGTGAAACGTTAAACGTCCTGTGCTGCACCCTCATTCGACCGGAAAAAAATATCTGGAAAAAATTGTTACCCTTAACTTGGCGCAAAAAGGAAATGTGTCTATCTATGCCTTCATTTGTGGTAAGGGAGAAAAATACCCAAATTCACGATCAAGAATCACACAAACTGTTTTAAAACGTACTGAATTGGCGCTTTGGTTAAAGTCTGTAGAAGTGGTCGAAATATTTGTGTGTGATATTGGCCACCAACTTTCTCCATCTCTGGTGTGCAGTATTCTAATTACGTAGCTACAACCATAGGATGCTATGTTTTTCCAAGGGTCCAATTGTACATATTAAGATGATCGTTATTATATAATCTCTAAAATACCCGTACTATTCTTTCGTAACATCTCAGGGCTCCAGTCCTCCTATATTTCATATTTTTGTATAGGATTCCTATAAAACTCCTATACATCGTGAAATGATGTATCTTCTTCTTCATTGGACGCTGCAGCATGATACGAAAACTTAACGTCAATTGGTCAAGCGGCCAAAACAAGGCCAAGTAAAGCACAAAATCACCGTGTTACGTGCAGTCAGAATTTGTTTATTTTCCTGTTGTATTGTACAAAAAAATATATAACTGTCCTACAATACAATAGGACACTCTCAACTCCCACTGCACCCAGGCTAATAATTACTATAAACCTCCTATAAATGTTGTTTTATTTTCATGTAGAAATTCCTATATTTCCTATTTTTTATCCATTGAAGTTGGCTGGGAGCCCAGACATCTGCCACATCAATCACTAATTCATGTAATAATTTCACTTTAATACTTACACAAAAAAGTTTATTCCACCCCTCCCCTCACCCCAAATAATTATTAAAATAACAGCAATTTCCTAATGAAATCGAAGATTATTATTCATAGACTGTTATTTTTAAATTGTAGTACAAAAACTTGAGTCCTTGCCTAAAACAATAAAAACTTATTTATATTCATATAGATTATCATTGACCTAGCTGAATTTCCATCTGAATACGTACGCAATTTCTGCATTATTGCTCACATTGATCATGGAAAAAGTACTCTTGCCGATCGCTTGCTAGAAATAACAGGTTAGTGTGTATGGTTGGTAACGCAATTACGTAGGTGTAACATAAAAACAAGTTTTAGCAAATTTCTACTGTATTTTTACAGGCACCATATCTGCATCAGAAAAGAATGAACAAGTTCTCGACAAACTTCCTGTAGAAAAGGAGAGGGGCATCACTGTTAAAGCTCAGTCAGCTGCGTTGTTTTATGACTACAAAGGGCACACATATCTGCTAAATCTCATTGATACACCTGTAAGTCAAAAATGTGTTATGTAGTTGTAACTTTTAGCAGGTTATTTGAGAAAGTATGGGTCGCTAACCATTGTATGGGGTCTGTGTTTTAGTGCGCTGACCTGAATGCCATTTTATGGCACTGCAGAATTTTGCATGCTTTGAGTAACTCAATCTTAAGTGACACTCGTCAAGTGCTGTCCCGTCAACAGGTGATAGTTCATCCTGCCTCCGTCAGTCTATGTTCTTGCTGGCTAGGGACAGGGTGCCCATAAATTACGGCCCTAATAACAAATATCTGTACAAAAATAACAATGTGAAATGCGATTTCGTCTACCAGAAAGAACACTCGAAAAGTTTTACTCCAACAAAAGAATTACAGTAACAAATACTCTAGCACGTGCGCTCCATTTGTTGCATCCGAAACATCTGGCTGAGTTTTAAGCTCATTTGTCAAGTCCGTTTCAAGCATTTGGAACGTCCCAAAATGTAAAGTCTCCGTGATTCTTGCATACAGCTCTTTTAAGTCTGTGAACCCCCGAATGTTTTTTCTGGTTGGCATTGTTTAGAGTTCCGAATGTACAAAACCATTTGGTGAACAGAATGGAGCTACATGCAAGAATGATTGACACTATGGACTCATGACATCTTCTGTGGGGAGAGGAGGTTGGCTGCAAGATTGGTATCGTTTTACCTTAGATGAGGTCATGCATAATGCTGCTGACTTGGTCGCTTTCTCAAGGATGAACGTTGACCGTTATTCGGATTGGTACACATACAACTACAGTATTACAGTTTGCTGTGATGTTCCCCAGTCAAATGACAATGTCTCCGTTTTGTGTTTGGCAGCGAAAAGAAAATTTGCTTCTGAGGCCCACTTGGTTAAAGGGCAATTACATCCATTGTGACATGCATGTTTTACTTTTTGATCACTTACACAATAACTAAACACAAGAATTGCAGTAGGAATATGTTACATACGTCCGATACAACAATTAATTACTGCATCACCAAAACACGATACGGAGGCCACCATTGTATTGCTGGAATGCGCAGAAATTAATGCCGCCAGACGGTGCCTATCGATTTTGACTCGCAGCCGATTGAGATAGCTCTGTTGGCTGTGAGTAGCTCAAGACTCTGACAGCCTTAGCTGGCCGACGGTAGTGTGGCCAGCTAAGGCCGTCAGACGCTTAAGCTACTCACAGCCAACACGGCTATCTCAATTGGCTGCGAGTCGTTATCGATAAGTGACATCTGTTGGCATTAATTTCTGCGTGTTCCAGCAAAACAATGGCAGTCTCCGTATCGTGTTTTGGTGATGCAGTAATTAAATTGTTGTATCGGAATTACGTAACGTATTCCTACCACAATTCTTGTGTTTAGTTATTGTGTTAGTGACCAAAACGTAAAACATGCATGTCAAAATGGATGTAATTGCCCTTTAAACATTTTTTTGCAATTTTGAGACGAATGTGTTATTGTTTTTGTATCTCGAGCATTTCAGAGCAAAACACAAGACAATATTAGGTTGTGCATCCAACTTTTGGGTCATAAACTGCTCTGTATTTGCGTAGTACTTTGTTTTTATTGAAAGTTTTTTTGCTTTTTAAAATAGGAAAAATGTTATTTTCAAAAAAAAATTCCAAAGGAAGGACTTATGAATTATGAAATAAAAATAAAAAGCTTAGTCGCCAGGTCACTTTTGTAAGTTCAGAAGATGTCTGATAAGCAAACAATATTTTTTCACTGCCTAATGTCATTCTCAACTGGTTGAAATAAAGTTTTATTATCGTTCAACTAGATGATATAAAAGTTTTATTATTACAGTATTATTAATATTTAAACACATTAAAAAGTATAGCACTGATAGGTTGTTAGTAAATTATGACTTTGTAAAGGTCCAGTTGTGAGTTTTTATGAGTTTTTATGCTCGAAGTGTAGTATTCTTATGGCGCTTGACCGTTTTCAGAAATAAAAAAAAAATAATAATATCCGCATGCCTCATCTTCTTGGGAAAATTTTTTCCCTGAGAAACATTTAAAAAAAAATTTTGTGTGGCTTTATGTAGAAAAATGTGGAATATGAGACAATTGCTGTGCTTCTTCGTGGGGTGAGGTTAGGGAGGCTCAATGCTTAGCACGAGTAGGGCCCTGGAAAAAAAACATTCTCATATCGATTTTGGCATGTAATAAATCCTAGATATTTCCTAAAAAAATTATCTCTCCGTCTCGAGACAACCTTAACAGTTAAACAAGATGCACTAACACTGCATTAGTAATTCGACGTGTCGTATGGTAGAATAAAAAAACGGCAGACATACCAACAAGACACTATTAAAAATTCTGAATGCATGGTGTAGGCTACTGAAGAATATCTACTATATTGCACATTATATTAAAAAAATTGTCTCGTAACTTTTGCTACTACGATACGGCAAATGAACCAGAAACTTGTGTGCGATGATGCAATCAGTCACGAGTTTTCCTTGGACGCTGATATTGGTATTCTTAACAAAAAAAAAGAACAAACTGAAAGCTCCGTTGTTTTACAGTTTCCCGTTCCCGTTGTTCTTGTTCGTCAGACTTTACATGTTTTAAATCTTCGAACACCATATTTTCATAAATTCACCAGGTAACTTGGTGGGGGGGAGTAGGAGAAATCATATTTCGCTGAGGGTACGTGAGGTTGACAACTTTAAATTTATTTACACTTTTTAGGTGTATTAACAAAAGTTAAAATATTCACACGAAAATTGTGACAAAATCCACATTGAATATAACACTGCAATTTCATGTGGCCAAATTTTGTTAGGCTACTCAATACAAAGTACTTGTGTTACTAGCGTTTTATAATTATCTTTATTATTATTATTTGTAATTTTAAATCTGTGGGTAAAACTAATGTCGAACCAATAAAACTTACGTGAGTCTTCCTGTTACGGATTTTAAAAAATTCTGAAAGTCAGAGGCCATTAGGAATATCCTGCCCTTCCCTCCCTCTGGCCAGTCCGCCACTGTGTAAACAGGACATCATTCGCTTTGCTCACTCGTTCAATAGGAAACAACACCACAAATACGCGTAATAAAATACTGTAATATATCGCACCGAAAAGCAGCGAGGATAGCGTAGTAATTAACAGCAAAAGTCAATACGGGCATTCACTGTACCGTCCAGATTCAATCATAGAAATTAAGTGTACCATCCAGATCACTGCAAAGGTAAGTGACGACTCACTCTGTATTGTTCTGCGGATAAGTGAACAGCCATCTCGACGTATACATATAGCCTCTAACCGACCGCATGCGCAGTTACACACCGCAATTTTTCGTATGATCGGCGTTGAGCGCACACCTTTACGCTAGTATAGCGCTGACGTCATCCACTGATCGTGTACTATTTGATGACGGTTTTTCGCTCAGAGACCTTTTTAGAGGTTAGCGAACTAAAACCGTCCTAACTAAATTATCTAGAACATAATACCTTGTGTACTGGCGCACGGCAAGTCACCCACTCGCATACTTGAATTTCGTCGGATCAGAATTGAATAAATGTGTCTGGTTTTTGAGGAGATGACGCTGACGTAAATCGGCTACTCCCGTTTTTTGGGCACAATCGCATTAATTCGACGTGTGACACGTCGAATTAAAAAGGATATTAATTCAACTAATGTACCTGATTAATGCACCAGAAACTTCCAAAGCTGTGTTTTAACCACAATATAAAATGCATTTGGTGATAGTTCTGACATAACATGCTGATATTGAAAATCTAATTTGTAGTTGCTGTGATACTCAGTTAGTTCTGTATCGGTTCAGCAGAAATTAAGTGATTGGTATAGCCATATGGTACAATACTCTGCTACATAAAGCTGCCCATGGCATAATTTATATTGTTGTTTTTAATCCACACGCTTATTTAATAAATAAAAAAATTAAAATCCTTTACATGTATGAATTTTTGAAAGCTGCTGCTTTCGTTTTGAATCCTTTGGTTGGTCGTTGGTGGGACTGCAGCAGTGCCAATGCTTGCATAGCAAGAAGTGGAGTTTTTTCTTGCTTGGTTTTGTCTGGTGTGGAGTGCACTGCTAGGCCTAGGCAGATTTTTGGGGGGTAAGTCGTGAGATAGGGTCCTGATGTATGATGTTAGGTTTCTTTTTGTATTTCAATGGTTGCTACTTTGTGTGCAAGCCTTGCACTGCAAGGCATCGTTCTCCATAAGTTATTGACAACGGCTATTCAGAAAACTTCATCAAAAAAGCTAAGAGAAAAAAACCGGGCCCACCTCAACACAGCCAGTAAGTACATCAAAACAACTACCTTTTCTTGTCTGGGTCCCATTTCCGAAGAAATAAAAGAATACTGTAAGAAAACATTCCCACATACTTCTCAAATACTGACAACGCAGAAACAAACACAAAAAGAAAATAGAACCTAACATCCAATATATTGCCAATGTTGTCTACAAAATTCCATGCAAGAGCTGTGAACAATTTTGCTCTAAGTCCAAATCTCCCAAAAATGTGAATCTTGTCTCAGCCAACTTAAATCAGATGTTAAAGAAAAAACCTACGAAACAGACCTGCACTACTCCGTATCAACACAGGTTACTTTTCAAGATGGAAAGGAACTTCAATAACTTTCAGAGAAACTTATGAAAGGTGACACTCTGCGCTCAAAATAGCAACCATTGAAATCAACAAAAAATAGACTGCTAACTAACACTACTACTAACTAACCTGGAAGGAAAAGAATCAACACGGTACATTAGCTTACTCATCTTGACTATATGTTGTATTTAGGGTCATGTGGACTTTGCTTATGAAGTTTCTCGATCGCTGTCTGCATGTCAAGGCGTTGTTCTTCTCGTTGATGCTAATCAGGTAGACAACAATCTTTTTCTTCTAATAACTTAGCATTTCAACAATACAAAGCTGTTTATTCTCTTTACAGGGTGTCCAAGCGCAAACAGTTGCAAACTTCTACTTGGCATTTGGTGGAGATAAAAGCATCATTCCTGTATTGAACAAAATTGATTTAAAAAATGCTAATCCTGAAGCCGTTATCGCACAGTTGACCAGCTTATTTGAAATAGACCCTGAAAGTGTGTTGAAGGTGAGAATGCCAAGCTGCCAAAACTGATTACGTGACAAAATGTGACATGGGAGGTTTTGGTCTGCAAATGACTTGTTAAATGAATAGAAACTATTAAGTATATTGGTTATATGGATACAGGAAGAGGCAAGCAGTTTGGTTAAACTATTTATGTTTCTAGTTGCCGTTTCGGAAATATCCATTACGTATAAATTTTGCATTCTTCCTCAAATAATGCTTTCACTCCTTGAGGTTTTTAACTTGCTAGAGTCAGCCAGCTGCGCAATCCAACTGCGCATGCGCATGTGTCACGCACAGTTCTCCTGTAAAAGCTTTCAGGCAAGATGGCCTGCAATCCTTTTTCCTCAAGTGCCCGTTCGAAACGGTGACTTCGTTCTCTCTCCCAACCAACACCAGCTTCCTCTCGCCGACACCATTCACCAACAGCCGTCATCTACCTGCCGCTGTTCCTCTCCTGTCGCCGACAGTCGTTTGCAGCATGGCAACTTCAAGGGATGCAACAAGAATCGCTGCATCAAAGTTTCCGTCCCCTGCTGCCAAGCCCTCCTCCGACAGACTCAAATCGTCATTGTGTGATCATCACCTTCACCTCCAAAACAACAATAATCTAGGGATTTGCAGCCACTTTTTTTTCGAGACCCTTGCCCATATCGCCCAGCCAATGTGGCCAACACACAAGGACTCTCGCTCGCACCAGCGCTGAAAGACGTCCAAGAAAACCAAAGCCTCTTCTAACCTATCAAAGTCTTGCTACTATCTTAACTACCACAGAGACATCCATCTCAGACTGTTTGCCGAAATTTGAACATCGTCTGAACCCTCAGCGCCAATTATATTTCACGTGCTCACTTACATAATTGGTGATGAACCAAATCATCTTCTCTGTCCCGTTCAGCTTTATGCTGCTACTTTACACACCGAGAACAACGATAACCAGCAAGGCCGCATTAAACTCTTTCCCCATTCATGAAAGATTTGGAGTCACCTTCAGCAGCCACAATTGCCACTGTACTTGAACGGAAGTTGTTTTCCACATTCCGGGCATCCCACAGCCAGATCTCCATCCAAGAGATCCTCCATGTGACTTCCTGGAAAAGCCTAACTGTCTTCAAATGCTACTACTTCAGGGGCATGACAAGACAAGAAACGAACTACACCGTCTAGGTTCCACCATCCTCCCAGATGGATAGTCCAGCCCCCTTAAACACACAATAACAAAAATGAAGCCCACCAAAAGACTTTTTCGGGGTGCAAGCTCGCAACCCGAGGGTAACCCGTCACGTGGTGCCCGCCACCGTATCTGATGAGGGGGACTGTAAATGCAAAATTTACAGGTAACGGATATTTTCAAAACGGTTTTCTTGTTTTGGTTTCCATGTAACCAATGCAATTCACAATGATTACAAAGTTTCTTGGAATGTCCTTAATTGTGACCACTAATTGAAACACGTTTACTTCACTCTTTTAAGTAAAATTGTGAATTATTATTATTATAACAGTTGACACCCGTCGTATTTGACATTTAGTTAAGGGTTAACTTGTATTTGATTTCATGTAGACCTCAGCAAAATTAGGAACTGGAGTGGAAGAATTAATACAAGCAGTTATTGAACGAATACCTCCGTAAGTAGTCCTTCACATTCTCAAAGAACTGAAACTCCATCAGAACCCGGACATTATTAATCCTTAAATGGATTTACTATTATTTTTAACTTTACAATTTGTTGCTTCCAGACCACCTGGTGACATCAGTAAGCCGTTGCGAGCATTAATTTTTGATTCGTGGTTCGAGCGTTATCGTGGAGCGTTAGCTTTCATCTCGGTGGTGGATGGAAGTGTGAAAATTGGTGACGAGATTATATCTACACATAGTCAAACTACGTACACGGTGAAGGAATTGGGAATCATGCACCCAAACGAGGTACCTGTTCCGGCTCTGTAAGTTCTTTTCAGTAAGGCCTCATAAACATAATTATTTGGTTTACAGGCGAAGTTGTAAATTTAATGTACCAGACAATCAAGCATTTTAATTAAACATGGTACGCTATTTACCAAAATTGTCCCTTGATTGCCACAAATCAGGGTGCGAATTTTTGGTGGTCTTTTATCTTTTTGACAGATCTCCCACCTTCCTCAGGCACT
>JAHWFP010053669.1:0-12085 GCA_023313725.1 Lithobius niger | reverse complement strand
AAAACAACAGGCTCGAGATAGACCTTAGTTTGTCAGGGTTGTTGTTGGCTATTACTTCTGTAATTCTGTTTGGATTTGCATTTCTGTATTATGTCTTGTGATTATCTGCAACTTTCCACTTTGCGCTGGTTGCGTAGGAACTTAAGAAGCACGGTTTAGAAGTTTGTGTTGCGACGACCTTGTGCAGATGGACAAGGGAGAGAAACAATGGCACTGCTTCCTTACTTCTGAACCACCCTATATACACAGCTGGATTAAAAAATACCATTCTTTAATGAGTTATCTAGGTAATTTCTTACATATTTTACTTTCTTTGGGTCTGTTAACATGTCAGTGGTAGGGAAGCTTGGAATTTGCACCACTGGTTAAAATTGTGGGATGGATTGTCACAAACCACGATGAATACAAAATTGAAAAATTTTTAATTTCTATAATTGTGGGTACACACACACACACCTGTAAAGCAAATGATTAACTCTGTGTGGTGTAAACAATGCACTTTTACAATTCGAAGAGAGTAGCCTACGTGCACCACGCACTGACTTGACCGTTTATTATCTTTTTACCTTGTATTTTAGTTATGCTGGTCAAGTAGGTTATTTGGCAGCCAATATGAAAACTACAAAGGAAGCTCAAGTTGGAGACACTCTTTATCATAAAGGAAACCAAGTGGAATCATTGCCCAGCTTTAACGCTTCCAAACCCATGGTTTTTGCTGGGATCTATGCTGCTGAACAATCACAGACAACTAATTTGCGAAGTGCACTTGAAAAACTAACACTCAACGATTCTAGTGTTAGTATAGCTATAGACAGCAGGTTGGTTGATTTTATTTTACAGTAATTGCTAGGATTTTTGTCTGCAGGAAAACAGAACTTGGGTTCAAAAATTAGATCATGATGATAATGTTACCATTTTTCGATACCAAACAGCGAACTTATTGATGGATAAGAAGGGTAACACCATCGTGTGGTACGTTAGTGCTTAATGTGGTAAGGAGGGTTGGGGTGGGGAGCTAAGTTAAGTAGTGAGGTCCTGCATAGAATTAAGAATGATACCAGTGCCTCATAAAAACATTATGCTAATCGTAAGCCTAGTTACTTTCTAAGTATATTTATTTGGTATACATTAGCATAGGAACTGAAGTTCAATAAAACTATATTAAAGAAACCAAAATTTTAGGCAAAACCTTCCTATTAAACTTTGTAATGGCTAAGATTTAAAATCTATATTCAGATATTACAGGGATTTGTTGTAATAATTACTGACAAGATGTGTAACTGCTACACTGCGTTTTGAAGACATAATGTTAGTTACAGTTAACCTCTAAATCCCTTCAGTAAAGGTACGTACACCCACGTGAAAATGAAAGAAAACAACAACTCCTAGGACGAAAACTCGCGATAGTTCCCTGGGAACCCAAGAGAAGGAAGCAAAGCCCTTGATCTCTGAGCCAAAAGGATTCAAGATTGAATTGTGTTAGTGACTTGTTGCATATGGGACTTAAAAAATTAACCACCTTGATAAGATGTTGTGGCTCTGAAGGGGTTAATGGTTATCGGACAGATTTCATCGTTGCACCCTGCTTTTGACTAAATGTAGCAGTTCATGAAAGCTTTGTTGTAAATTTGGATTAAATATTAAATATTTCAACGAATAATTATTATTTAACATTTGTTATCCATGGTAAAATCAAGATCTTTGTAATAGATACACTTAGGTGGGGTCTTTGTTATCCCGATCTTTAGCCAAAAGAAATAAGTAAGATGATACTATGTTAAGAAAATGGAATATATTGTACTGTAATTTGAAAGACTAGCTAGAGCCGGTGCTATGCACAATGAGCCAAATGGGTACAGTGCGGGTCTCGGTTTTGTTGTTTTAATGTGTTACTGTAGTTAGTTACCCTACCCTGTTACTTTTAAATAATAAACCTATCAAAGCCAATTGTCTATATTGATCTTGACCTGCCACCTTTCCCCCTCTACTGCATCCAATAGTTAGATGGCCTACCTACGTTTGCCCCTTTCCCTCCTCACCCCCGCCAATTCTCCTAACCCCCTCGCATCCGTTACTAATACTATCTATGATCTGGCACTTTGCGAAAATGGAGTGTCCATGCGTGATTTCCTATCACATGACCGTAATATAATAGAGATGTGTGTTTTTGTATGGGTAATTGGGTATGCTTGTATTACTGTACGGCAACAGGATGTGTATCAGTTAAGTAGTCACTGTTTATTAGGGATGTACTGAACTGAACCAAACTTGGCCGAACAGAGAGTGTTTGGTTCAAGGTTCTGCATTTCACACAAAAGATACCGAATCAAATGTACTTTCACTTCTAGTTGATGGTTTTTAAAAAATCAAAGAACGTTGTTGGGTTTCAGCTAGCTAAAAAAAAAAATAGGTCCTCAGAATTTCGGGACGGCATGGCGGGGGCCTTGTAGGGCTTTGCCCCCCCCCCGGGTATTTCCTTAAATCCGCCACTGGACTACACCATTTTGACTGTTTTTTCCACCAACTTTACAATTTTTAGCTCTACCGTTTAGAAGGTATGGTGTAAAAGAAAAAAGGTAGATTTCTTTATTCTAAAACTGATTTTAGAAATCTTTCTATGTTCTTTCATGAACATATCTGCATGGATGAATGTACCTACCTATTGTTGTGAACTGCATTTTTTTTTTTTTTTTTAAGTTTGACTAGCTTGGTACATGTTTGTTTAGTTTAGAAGTTTTCAATGTTCAGCTGACTTAAAGGTATGTTTGATTCGGTTTGGATTGGTTCGGCTGAAAAATAAGTGTTTGGTACAGCCTTACTGCTAATGTTACTAGTTAAATATGTTGTGCAAAGATTAGTCAAAGTATATTTGTTTTGTAGCCCAGCGTTGGGCCAAGGATGGAGAATAGGTTTTCTTGGCCTACTTCACATGGATGTGTTCATTCAGCGATTAGAGCAGGAATATGGTGCCCAAGTAGTGGTTACTGTTCCGAGCGTTCCTTACAAAGGTAGGATTAAGAATGAGGTTTGTGTGTGTAATTGTATGGGTGTAGTTAGTGGTAATCTTTTGTTGAAGAAGTTTGCTTGAAATAATTTCGGTGTAACTGAGGGTGAGATTTAGCAAAACAGAACATATAAGGCTAGTGAAGCTATTCACATCTCCATGCAGATGATGTTAAGACAATCATAGTTCGTTTAGGGGAATGTGGGTGTCTACTGTATAGTCCCATAACGGGGTGTGTTTTAATGTTCTGCGTCAACGCCAGCAGGCAAAGCATGGATGACGATCCCGTTGCTGTTAATGGACCACAAAAACAGTTTTTATGTTGCCAAAACATCTTAACCTGATAATTTAGCATTACATTCCTCGAATGTGATGTTCCCCTGGAGGTTTCTTCCGGTGCGCAGGCACCTGCTTGCATGTCCCTACTGCGCATTTGCGTGGCAGTACTCCCTTATAAAAGCGAGAGCGCGGACGCTTTCGGCATTCATTTTTCCTCCAGAGGTGTCTCCACGCCACCTCGCGCCGCAGTTCCCCTGTCTTTTGCACGGAAATTTGGATTCTACCCGATGATGGCCGCCGCTTCCGAAGCTCCCACTTCGCTCGCCGCTCCCTCTCATGCTCTCCTTCGCCCGCAAGCTACTGCTTTCTCCCTTGGTGATCGCTGGATCACCGCCCTCGACCTCGCCGCCGTTGGCCCGATCCCTACCACCTCCTTCACTGAAGCACCACTTACAAGCGTTAAGTTTCCACGGACTCTCCCTTGCAACCCGGCCAGCGCACCCCGCCGGCCGAGCCATTGGACCTTACGGCTCTACAAGACGACTTTGAACGGGCGAAAGTCATCTACCGTGAAGCCAAGAAATCCCTTCAACAAGCAACGGCAGCTTCTCGCTCGCCTGCCCGCAACACTCCTTTGGATTTATCGTCCAACTCCTCTCGAATAGGTAGAAGCGTCTCCCGCAACGGAAGTCTGGAACATCGTCCAGGAAACGGTCCATGTGATGCAAGACAATCCCATGCCGCCTCCCTCTTGCACGTCTTCCGCCCGACACGCAAGCCTGGGTAACCTCTGCCTCCAGCCATGACTCTCCCGTAAACGGGACTCGACACCTCCCTCTGGCGCTCTCAAGAAACGCAAGCCGTCTTCTCCCTCTCGCCCGCAAGCTTCCCCTGCTGCCGTCCCTGCGGCTGCCGCTGATACATTGCCGCCTGCTGCTCCATTTTCGTCCGGCAAGAGGATCCACTTTCCAGACGATGCTGCCGACGACCAGATTTTATCCCTGGCTTCACTTTTAAAGACGGTTTCTGCTTTCTCTTAAACCTTCGCAGTCGACCGACGCTCCTGTGATAAACCGTGGGCTAAAAACTGGCTTCGGCTTTGCCCTCAGAGACAAAGACTCCAAACCTCGCAACCTACTAGGGCAATCCACCACGCTGTTAACCGGCCTCCTCCGGAATGAAGGCTCCCTGCTCGGCAAAGGCGACCCCCTCGTTCTCGACAAGGAACCACCACCACCTCGACCAGGCCGTGAAAGCAGCTTCTTTCGCCTGCTAGGTGACGGCGCCACTAACCCGAATAACTTCGCAACCTACCCCGAATGCGAATTCTTAGGCAGTGAAATAACAATGGACTTCGGCATCGCTGTATTGATTCCTAAGAAAGCCGACGTCCCAACTTTCGTCTTATACGAAAACGACAAGTGCCTCCGGCTGAGTCTTCGTACCGCTTCACTAGCCGACGTTCTCATCACTTCGGTGAAAGCCTTGTGCGAGAAATTATCTCCAGACGCAATCTTTCGTCCCTAATCACGCAGTTCTTCCAGAACGCAAGCTTCACCACGTACCATTCCATTAACTGGGCTACTAGTTTTAACAGTACTGAGCCCTTTTTAACAATACCCTTTTCCTCCGAGACATTGCTCTTTCGTCCGCCACCAACTTGAACGTCTCCACGATGCACCGGCTCCGGAACCAGCCCATCCACACGTTCTTCCGTGGTCTCATCCCAACTCTTGTTCCTCACCTAGATATCTCTAGGAAACCCAAACCGCAAAAGCAAATCTCTTCCACCTTTTGTCCGGCTCCGAAGAATAAACAGCCCGTTCCCCGTCCTCCTCTGGACAATTGGAACAAGACATCAGCTCCCTCTCAGTCTCCCCGTCCCACCGACTTTCGCCCGAGAAACTCGCAGCCCTTTCGGACGGACCAGCCTCACTCCCGTTCCGGCCAACGCAACCAGAAGCGAGCCGCCACTCCAGACCGACGAAGCCGCCACTCGTCACCAGGGGGCAGCAGCGGCTTTCGTAAAAATCAACAATGACGCCTCTCACCCATCCTGCCTTCCAGTCGGTGCGAGACTACGCCGATTCCTCCCGGCTTGGCTACAATTAACCTCAAACACGGAAGTCCTTTTCATCATCAAACACGGCTTTCGTCCGGAATTTCTTTCGAAACCCCCGCTCCTCCCGGCACCGCCGTGGGAATTCTCTCCACCGGTAACTCCACTACTTTCATTCGAAATTTCAGAACTCCTACGGAAAGACGCAATACAGGAATGCCGTAAGCCAGGAATGCCGGGCTTCTACAGTTCCATCTTCACCCGACCAAAGAAGTCAGGAGGCTCCCGTCTGATTTTCAACATGAAACCTCTCAACAGATACATCCACAACAACCATTTCTAAATGGAAACACTCGAATCCATCCGTCTTTCATTCAAAAAAACGACTGGACAATCACAATCGACCTGGAAGACGCTTACCTCCATGGCCGATTCCATCCAGCCATCACGCACCTCTTTCGGTTCATCTACAACCAAAAAGTCTACGAATTCCGCTGTCTTCCCTTCGGCCTGAATGCAGCCCCCAGAATTGTCACGACGGTTCTCAAACCAATTTTGGCAAACCTACACCAAAACAAAATTAAGGCCAACGCCTATCTGGACGACTGGGCCCTCCACAATCCGGACCCTCTCACACTGGAACGAAACAAGGACAAGACCATTTCCCTGTTAAACCGACTGGGTTTCGGAGTGAACTACTCAAAATCTCGCCTAACACCAGCACAAGTCTTCACCTTTCTCGGAGCCTCTTTCGACCTCCGCACAGCAAGTATTGCCCCCTCCTCGGAACGGATAGAAGATCTCCTTCTCCACGCCCGTCTCTTTCGATCGAAAACAAGTTTCTCTCCTCGGGAACTAAACTCCCTCATCGGAAAGATGGACGCAATGGCAAACCTCGTCCCCTATGGCCGATGGATGGTAAGGCCGTTTCACCACCACCGCATAGACAATCCTGCAATCAATCGGGACCGTCCGGACAAACAAATCCCCTTCTATTGTGTAGAGGGATATGAAAAATATATCCATGTATTTTAATGCAATGTGGTCCAATGGACCACACCTTGGCCGACTATGGATCCTTACGTCTCGCTTATGGCCAACGTGTGGTCCAGGACCACACAGCACAACTACTGCAATAAACCTTCTAGAAGCCAGCAGAAGTTCCTAAAAACTTGAAGCGGAATGTTTTTCACGTGACACCCTCACGTGAAAAACATTCCACTGTCACAAAAAAAATACACCACCTGGAAACCTTTCTGTAAATTATGGTACGTATGAGATTTTATAAAGAGTGAAGGGGAAGAGTGAAATCAGAGAACAGTTTTCTGGATTCAAAATTTCAATGATACTGAAAAAGTCGATCCTAATTTAAAAAGTAGGACAAGCAAGGAAAGCCGATGCAATGTTTGCATTAGTAGCGCAGCTACTACTGGGAAGCCAAAACATGACATACCGCAACAAAGACAAATGTTCTCTAAAAGCAGCAAAAATGTTTGCAATAACCACAAGATAATTATCTGTACTCTTTGTAGAAATGAAGATACTGTTCGTTAGTTAAAAGATTGACTCCTAGGCTTCAAAAAGGGTGTCCTAGTACTTTTATCTCCTATTGTTACTGTTAAGTGTTTAACTGAAGTATGTAAAAGTAAAACATAAAATCTTTCTAAAATTTGTTCTTTGTTGCTAATTTGTTCTCAAATGTCTTTTTAAAAATCTCCATCCTTGGTTTGAACATGCAAATAGCAAATAAATTTGTAAATACCGAGTCGTGCATTGATTTTTCATGTGTGGTCTGTTGGACCACACCTTGGCCATTTACGGACCGAAAAAGACCTTGGCCAGGGTAGGGTTAAGAGTGCTCCACCAAATTTCTCAGTTTAGGTATTGACAGATATTTTAACTGGAAGATGTTAAACTGAAAGATGTTAATACAATACTATAACTCAGAAAATCTTAGAGAGTCTAGCATTACTCATAAACTAGCACATCATTTCCAAACAAATTTGACGGAGTGTCCCTGAATGTGATTGAGACTGGGAAGGATGTGGGGTGATCATTTCTTCGAATGGAAAGCGGGCAAATTAGTGAGCTGCTGTCATGAGCAAGGCAAATCGGTCCCTTTGTCTTTAACAGCAGA
This sequence comes from Lithobius niger, assembly GCA_023313725.1. Lineage (NCBI taxonomy): Eukaryota > Metazoa > Arthropoda > Chilopoda > Lithobiomorpha > Lithobiidae > Lithobius > Lithobius niger. The sequence continues at coordinate 4,606 of JAHWFP010053669.1, read as the reverse complement.
TGCTTATTGCAATATGTTTTAGTGCCAGCTAATAAAGCCTTAGTCAGACCTTTGTTAGTGTATTGTTCTCCGGTCTGGTCCCCGTATCTGGAGGAAGACATTAGGAATGTCAACATTAGGAATCTGGAGGAAGACATTAGGCAATGCAAAGAAGATTCACAAGGATGTTTTGGAATTTGCACCATTCCGAATTTGGTCATTGACTGGACACACTGGGGTTGGAAACGCTTGCTGATAAGACATAATCTCTATCTGATTTGTGTGGACTCGTTGACATCGACTGAAGGAAGCTCCCGAGTCTTTAGACGGATAGGTTTGCTGGACCTCGTACTTGTTTCTTCCGCGATGTCGAGTGGATGTTGGGAGGTTTTGCTTTGGCATCAGATATCATGACATCTTTGTGTATCCTTCTTGAGCTACTGTACTCTCTACATGACAAACACTGGCAGATCTTATCAAGAATGTTCCCTCAAGTTACACATAATAACAGTACAATTTATTCTATACCTGCCTGGCAACATTTGCGTTCTTTGTTAAAGATCTTCTTTTTATGTCCTAGTTTTCGTACAGAACACATTTGCATGTGTTAAAAAAAAAATCGGGGCTCTGGTGCAGGATTAGCTGTACATAATTTGTCTTTATCTTCTTAACCCTACAAGACAGTGCAACCAAATGCTTTATGAATTCTACCGTGCTAAACATGGGAAATATGGAACTGCTTCCACTAAAGTAAACGTGTAGTGATTAACCAGCTTTCTCCAACACTTTTTTTTTTATCCGGGTCCCTCTCGTCCTGGGCATTTTCTCGTGTCAAGTTTCTCCTGAATAGCTTCAACTTTAAGCTGCATGTTAAACTTTAAATACAATTAATTTACGGAACAAAAAATGTGTCATGCTGTAAATCTTGTCATAAATAGGACATAGGACCTTATCTTAATTGTATCTTGTAAACGAATTAAGCATTCAAAACAAAACAACAAATACAGCCACTGTCAACTTATTTGATGGTTGCTTAGGATAAACGTTAAGAATGATTGATTGTCTGGTTATTCACGGCAGTTCAACGTTGAACTTCTAAACAAGCCATAATACTCAATTACTCATTTACTCATTTTCTAGTTTCTGCAACAAGCATAATAAACGAAAGTGGCATTTATTGCGTGCTACCAAACATTCAAATTCTTCCATACTTTACACGCACAATCTCAAACGGAAAATACTGCTCAGTATTTTACGATCATTTCTAATAAATGAAAGTGGCATTTACTGCGTTCTACCAAACATTCAAATTCTTCCATACTTTAAACGAACAATCTCGAACGGAAAATACTACTCAGTATTTTACGATCATTTCTATAATAAACGAAAGTGGCATTTACTGCGCTCTACCATACATTCAATTCTTCCATACTTTAAAATGCACAATCTCAAACGGAAAATACTGCTCAGTATTTTACGATCATTTCTTGATTAAAGAACAATACCCCAGAGAACACACTAAATCACACTCACCACTGACAGGCCATACATCTAATGAGCTAAAAGGTACAAACAAGAAGACGCAACGTGCAATAGACAAAAACTAAGATAAAAACACTTCACAGCAAATTGCAAAGTAATCATTCATTCAGCGATGCATGTAACAAAGTTCGAATACAAGACGCCTCAAATACAGTATGTCCCAGGAGTCCCGTACCAGTCAAATAAATCCTTAAGACTTGGATAAGAGTTGCTGATCATAGCATACTCCTATAGGAAGTCACCTATAGCGAATCCGATGATGTCATCCAAAATGACCTTGGAGGTCGTATTCAAGGTCATCCAATTTTTATCTCATAGCCTACACAAGATAGGGACTTAAAGTAAATTAGAAAGCTGTGGGGGATCGTGCTGCTTGTACAACACAGGAAGCAGAACAAAAATGGGATGCAAAATAAGGAAGATATTGGAGAAAGAAGTATGGTGGTGCAGAGAAGCAAACCACGGGGCAGCAGGAAATACAGACATAGCAGAACCATGCCTGTTTTTGATAATACTGTCAAATAAACGCCAGAGGAGGATTTACGGCAAAAGGGCCGGGTGGGCAAGCCCTGAAACGCCTCGTTTTGTCACGAAAATTCAATGTCAATTTCTGTTGTTACCTCTCGCTCTTAACTTGCATATTCATCATTTTTACCCTAGAGCCCGCCAGATATAGCGCCAGAGGCGATCATTTAAACAATTTTGAGGTTTTCTTTTACTGATAAGGTCCTTTTAGGTAGAAGGCCCTTCTCCCCCCGCACCCGTTAAGTCTTCTCTAGTTAAATGCATACGACCGATGTGCCAATTAGGCCGATGTCAAGACAAATTAACTTAGCACACTCTGTGTGGGAAAACACGGCGACAGTGTCTGTGTAAGTGAGGGGCTCCGGGTAAAAATATAATATAATCCATCCCCCCTTCCCATTCATACTAAGTTAACACCATGACTTCAAAAGTACGAGTCCCAACTTCAACTAATATGAACCATGGTTTAAATTCTGGTAAATGCACATAGGGAAACGCACGGAAACTCGTGCATTTACTTTTGGTAAATACAGGGAACGGATACTCAAGCATGGAAAAGCCGACTAGTGGTTAAACGGAAATGAAGAAAAAATAAGGGATTTGAAAAAAAAAAATCTTTCAGGGCTTGCCCACCCAGTCCTTTTGCCTTAAATCTGCCACTGGCGTTTATTTTACAGTATTACCAAAACCAGGTAAGAATTCTATCCTTGTTACTGTTTAGGTTGATAGTTCAGCTATTTCTGTATTTCCTGCTTCCCCATGGATGGCTTCTCTGCACCACCCAACTTCTTTCGCCAATATCTTCCTTGTTTTGCATGTGATTTTTGTTCTGCTTCCTGTGTTGTACAAGCAGTACAATCCCCCACAACTTTCTAATTTACTTTATGCCCATATCTTGCGTAGGTTAGGATATACAAATGGGATGACCTTGAATACGACCTCCAAGGTCATTTTGGATGACATCGGATTCACCGTAGGTGTCTTCCTATACGAGTATTCTATGATCAGCAATCCATATCCAAGTCTTAAGGATTTATTTGACTGGTACGGGACTTCTGGAACATATTGGATAAAACAAGTAGCATTTTTGGACTCGCATGTTCCAAAGAAATAAGTGGCTGCAGTTGTAAGACGGGTGACTTTAGCAAGGCTTTCGTAAGGTTTGGTATAATATTTATTAGTTTGTATACTAGTAAATTCCCTTGGTCCTCGATTCAAAACCCAAAATTTTAATAATAGCTTCGCCTTTCGACTTCTTCCTGAGGCCTTTTTCACTACATATTTATCTTTTGCTAAAGAATCCAAAAATTATTTTAGCAACTGGCATGAGATTAGCGCCATTGGATAGCTCTCGGAAAAACGATCGAAATGGTGTATTAAAACGTCAAAATCGGCCAAAATTTGACCGAATTATGGATTTGAACGCGAGTATAAGACGATGCTGCTATTTTAATGGTGTAAATTTGAAAAAAAAAGTACTGTCTTATATTCAGAAATATACGGTACACCTTGTGTGGAAAACCTCTGAACTATGCAAGGGCCCTAACATGATCCAGAAATAAACACAAGTGAAAGTGACTGTGAAAAGAATAAATCGACTCTTGTAAGAAACAATCAATGGTGCAAGTGACGATGAACGTTGAAAAACATTGCAATATGTGTTCAGTGTGAAATATATGTCATCGAAGCATCGGCGCCAGGCAGCTGTTAAAACATCGGAAATCCACAATTTTATTAAATCATTTTGTGACAAATGCGCCTACATAATTAATTTTTGGATGCTAAATTTTAGGCAACAGAAATTTTAAGTTTTATTTATGAAATACTCTTAATTATTTTGGCTCTATGAAAAATGTAACTTAATTTTATTTTACTTTCTTAAACATCAGACCACAAGATATCGAACATCAGATCATGGCTGATGTTTTTTTTTAACATTGGATTCGGTCTTCGGAATCGGCATTTTAGCACATCGGTGTATCCTTAGACATTGGTAAAGTTGGCATCTGTGTAGCCTTAATTTACACATCAAATGTGATATATCGGCCATGACATTTACATTTCATTACTGGCCCCTACTGCCTAATGATTATATTACTTAATATTTTTATTTGTCATTGCAGTGAAAATCAATGGAGCGAAAAATATTAAAGAGTACGGAAGTGAAGTAGTAACAATTAGCGATCCTTTGAAACTCCCGGAGAGGCCTGTTGCCGCAGAATATGAAGAGCCGGTTGTTTTAGGCGTAATAATTACTCCTGATACGTACTTGAGTGAAATAACCTCGTTGTGCATGGTATGTGTTACAGTTAGTAAATAGTAATAGTTTAGGGAATTATGATTATATGATCTTTAATTGAAATCACTGAAACATAGAAATATGCAACCATCTTAATGTGATGTTCGGTAACTACGGGAAAAATCGTCTTGACACTCAAATTCAAAACTAAAATACTCATCAGTATTCTGCGAATTTTCGATAGGCATATCTCCATAAAAGTGTTATATTAGGTTGCTTCTATCTTCTTCAGGCTTTTAAATACGTTTTCTTCTGTTTTTT
>JAHWFP010053668.1:43918-59642 GCA_023313725.1 Lithobius niger | reverse complement strand
GTGTAAGTTGCCAGACCTGAGTTTTCAGCTGTCTTTCCCTGCCTTGGGGATTCGCATCCACTCTAGGCCAGTAACTGCGACCGTTAAAAGTGTACGAGTGTTTATTGTATGGTATTAAGTAAAAAACAGTACACTGGACAAATATACACAAAAACTCGACGTTTCGGCTCACATCAGAGCAATTGTCAAGAGTAAAAGATAAAATCACAATTAGCACTAGAAAGCCATGAATCAAGATGCAAGTAAAAAGTCCATCTTAACAAGGCAGAACTTGCTAGGTCGTGTTATTGTATTGTGTCAGTTCAAGGCTTTTGTGAGTTTTTCCATTACTCAGTAACCGTAGAAAATTATAGCAGGGGAGTATTTAGGTAACAATGTGGAAGAACGTCAGTCGTGTTCGAAGCAATCTAACACTAAAAGACCACGCAATTACTTGCCAGTTTCTTGTTAAAGTGTGACCAAAATTCTGTACAGCACACAATTGGGTCACACAGTTTACTCACCTTCATATCCCACTGAGTCTAGTCGTTCTAACAATTCCTGCGCTCTTCTCTCCTGTAGCGGGTTGGACAAGACGCTTCCACACAAAACCACCAAGAGAACGACGCACAAGACACAAACTGCTGAAGAATTCATCTTGTTAAGGATACCTGTGTAGGAAGGAAGAAAATATTTTAATTGCTGAATTAAAAAAATGGGTGGAACGTGTTATGTGAAAGATAATTGGGATTCACTGCTTCAAATTATACACTGAATACAGCAAGAATAAAAATTAAAAGGATTCTTTTATGTTCTACGGGTGGTGCGTATGAATATATCGAATGTCTTAATGCCTCGCCCCTCCTTGTGACGGATTACAGCAGTAAACTTGGATAATTTAATATTCATCCTCAGAACTAACATGAACTAAAGAAAAAAAATATACACCATGTATTGGTGTTCCCTCAGCACAAGTGTCGGTGCACCGTATGGTAGGATGAATATGCTGCATTTTTTAACGCGCGCTGCGGTACAGATTTATGCGGGGTTGTAACGAAAAAGTCTAGCTAAACGTTAATAACGAGTCGTAGACCGCAAAGTAATGAAGAAAGTCAGATTACCCATTGGCACAGAAAGCCTTCCGTTTCAAGTTATAGAACTCGTCATTTACAGTGATAGAACTCGTCTTTCTCACTGTATACTTTTTGTGTCCACAAGATCGTCAACAATAAGATAAAATATAATACAATGAGTGGTTAATTGCCATGCAAGGATGTGTGTATAACCATAACATTAGCTTCGCCGACTTCGTTTGGCATAAGACGGGTCCAGAATTCGCTTGTCGGCGAATCTACAAAAGTGAGTGACAAAGTATATTTTAAAGCATAAAATTAATGTCTGCCGATGTTTTGCGTATGTCCAACCAGTTGAATCCTTTTAAATTTGTTTCACGCAATTTGTAATACAGATGAAGCATGATTAGGTTCGCAGCTGTGTGCTTGGACAGCTGGTAAACCAGTGGTGAACAAGAACTAGTTTAACACCCCCATAATGTGCCTCCGCTTATTGTGAAGGATCATTGAACAATTAACAGCCATGAAATAATTACTGCAGTTTTAATTAACAGCTGCCGTACCTGGATGAATTGGACATTAAAGGTGCTTAAAGGTGCTTGATGTCATTACACTCAATGCCACAATTATGGGTGGTGCAAAGGGTGCAGGGCACCTGGTCCCAGGGCACCCGGTCCCAGGTGGCAGAGGGCCTAAAATTTACGAGTGAGGGGCCCAAAAGGTACAAAATGGATTATTGTTTGGGGTGGGTTGGGAGCCCTTTTGTGCCGTAAATTTTGTATTTGTTGAGGAGGGGCCCAACATTTTCCCCTTGGCACCCCTCCTTGGAAAAAGCTAATTGCGTCGCTGAATATGCTCAGTGCATAATGGCACCCTGTTCCTGGCCTTGCATTCAATCAAACATAACTGATTACTGCAAAGGCTATTTTTTCCAGGGATGTATCAAAAATAGGTAGTGGCTAATTCTAGAAAATTCAACCAAACGTGCAGCACGTTTGGTTGGCTTTATATCGTAATTTTGGTTTGGTAGGCTTTATATCGTAGTTTTGGTTTGGAAAGCTTTAAATCGTAATAATTATACACAAATAGCTGTAAATAATATTAAGGAAATTTGGAAGTAATCCATCAGCGAAAATTATACACTGGAAATAATGTAGTTCATTAAGCCACGTTCATTCACCTACGTTTCGTCGGAGTGGCATGACCCGGATTCGAACCAGCGAATAAGTAGTCCGCCGCCAGATCACTTGCATAGCTCCTTAAGGCGCAATTAAGACGCTATGCAAGTGATCGGGGGTGGGGGACTGGGTAGCCCGTTCGAATCCGGGTCATGCCACTTCGACGAAACGTAAGTGCATAAAGGTGGCCTACTGAACTACGTTATTTCCAGTAGGATTACTTCTAATTTTCCTTTAGATCGTCGTTTCAGCTCGCCAGATAAATTTACAATACTAATTATAAATTAATCAGGAGAACTGAAAGGACGATCTAAAGCCTACTCTGTAAGCATACACAGAGTACTGATATTGTTACTTTTACGTAATTGTAAATTTTAAAACCTTGTGTAAGTTACGGAACCATTTCCTTTATAATTCTATTTTTCATAACCGCCAATTTTTTATATTTTTTTTCGTGTTTTGAACATTTTAAGCCCATAAGAAATGTTTTGATAATTTAAACTTAAAGTCAGACTTAAAGCATGTGACTTCCAGCAGCACGAAAACAAATACATCAAGCAACAAACATACTTACCGTAAAACGAGAAACACCTGATGTGGAGAGTTGGAAAAATTGTGTGATTGTAACCGCTTGCTGCCTAGATTTTATACTAAACAGTTTCAGATGGAATGGGAGCCAGTGACGTATTTTACCCAAGATCCCTTGGTGCTCAAATGTGCTTGCTGTCACGGATTAATAGTCGGGTTTCGAAATAGGTAAAAATCAACGTACAATTACGCCTTACCATTTGTACATTATCAGATCGTACCTCTCACTTGGTACTCAGTGGGAAAGAACTCGTGTGGTTTGAAACTTGTGTAGGTGGTGGCATAAAACGACATCCATAGCGAGGATGTAAAATACATTACAAAGTTGTAAACGACAAACTGTCAAAACCGTCTGCACGAGAAAATGCCATCATCCATTTTTACGTCAACGTAGTGTGAAAGGGGGAAAAATCGCTGTCCCATACTTGCGACATTTAATTTAATGGCCCCAAAAGTGAATGACTTACAGCTAACGTTCTTCGAAATTGCGATATTCCATTTTGTAAATGGTTTATTTTCGGAATCAGGAAATCCAGTATTTTGGTGTAAACCATATTGAAGAAACGTTGCTCGTGGACAGCTAATTGATAAATTTTAATTAATAAATCTACTTGTTTGTTTGTGTGGTTGGTTGGATTCGAAGCATTCAATATTGAATCTCTGATTTTATTGGCATAAATGTTCGAGTTCTGGCAGAAACATGCTGCAAAGACAATCGCGATTCGAACTCTAACAATTCTTGAAGTGTTAACGATAAATTGCTACCATTTCTTTGAATTCTAGATAAGGCACAAGTTTTTTTTTTGGATCGACCATCGAAACATGAAACATAAAGAATCGTTTTACTCACTTTGGTCCCGAACAACTTATTGAAAAAATTTTAACGTTTTAAAACGCTCCAATTTATGCCAGAGGCGTAACATTATTTTTTAATGACCATCAAAAAATGAAGCAAAGAGTGAAACTTTTCATTCAATTTTTTTCCAAAATAATTAAAGATCACTTCTGTGTAGCAACTTTGGAGGTATAAGGGGAATTAGATTTTGCAGGGTTAAATCAAAGACGTCAACAGTTCAGAAAATAAACGAGCGGTTACAGCGACTGCCTAGTCACACCAGTCTTCTGTACAGTTCCTCCACTTCCAATGTTGAGGCGCACACCTGTATCATGCACTACAACAGCTATCACTGTTATACTAATCTGAAAGCAGTAACCATCACAATTGCCGGTTAAAAATATGTTAGCTTTTAGGCCTATTTTACATGTTAGGCGTAATTGTCAGCTTTTAGGCCTAATTTTAACCAGTAGTTTTAATTTCGTAAGTAGCAGCTAACGAAAATATGGATTGTATAGTAAGCCTATTCATTTTTGCAATACGGTGCGCCTACAGGCACACAATTACAATGTTACAACGTAACGCACAACATAGCCTATATAGATTAGTGGTAGTAGGGAAGTGACGAGAGAGACACTGTTAGCAACTCGTAGCAACTTGACGTTGCCATGGTAACATGATTTTAGGGCTAATTTTCATTTTTAGGCCTAATTTTAAAATGCAGTTTTAATTTCGTATAAGTAGCAGATAGGCCTAATGGAGAATTTGGTTCGACGGTAAGCCTATTCATTCATGCAACAATGCGACGATTCTATTTTAAATGAAGCTAAAATTCATTTGTTTTTATTGAGGATTTTAATTTAGGATTCTAATTCGACGATCAAATGTTATTATTTAATTTAGTTGCGTCGAAGAATTCTATTAGCTATACGGAAGTAGCGATGTTTTAATTTGCCATTTTATTTAACTAACTTCTCACACTGAATCTAACGTTGTAAACAATGGTCGTCAATATCTGGTACCGTTGCGAAGTTGAAAAAAGGCGACGGACGGACGGAGAAAGTCGTTGCAATAGTCTTCTCAGCCGGCACGGCTGGACATAAGACAAACACTGGAGAGATTTAGGGGATTTTGCATTGTATCAAGGTGATGTATAATAGTACGATGTGTTTTACCTTATGTACATGTGTTGAATATTGAAATTTGAACACTTCTTTGCCCAACAAGTATTGACCGTGTCAATAGGCCGTGTCAGTATGTCTCAACGGTAGGACCTTGGCCTTTGATTTCAAAGGTCCTGGGTTGTTCGATTCCCCACTGAGGCAGTCTGGCAGTCCAAAAGGCAACGTAAATAGGTTTGCATCCGTATTTATTAAACCAATCTCGAGCCCATTGGCTTTCCGTCCCGTTTAAACAACAAGCATTGATGCAGCGCTTTTTCCATGCAGAACGAAAGCTCCATTGTAACGATTTATCATTGTTACGTGGGAAACTTACGTCATTCGAACTATTTATAGTTTAGAAACGTACTCCAACAGTTCAACATGGTTCTACTATAGCAATGGAAAGAAATTAGTACAAACATTGGCATCTAACAGGACTGATTAATCCGCATGCACAATTCAGTACAACATTTACTGTATACCTTTAACTTTATAACTAAAGTGTTAGTTATTGGCATTACGTTGGTGTTTCGTATCCTAGTTCAAATGGCGGATCTGACCATATTCATTAGGTTTTTTTTTTGGGAGGGGGAGGTGAGGTTCATCATTCTTCCATTGTTTGCTTTTTTCATGGTTACCATTGTTGCCTGCCACGTGAGATACTGGATCAAAAATAAATCATAGGATTCACACGTGTGTATACTTCCGTGGCACAAATAAATCAAACGAACCTATAGTAATGCTGTTCCCATAGCTCCTAATGAAGTTCCCCCCCCCCCCTTAAAAATGTACGTTAATGTTTTGATTAGCTGTAGCCTTGAAATAGAATTGAACATTTTTCCCCAGCCATTTGTGCACTGTAACTTGGAGTAATACTGTGACAGGCTAACAGCATAAGCAACGCCGTATGTCTGTACTGATTGATCAAAGGTCACAAAAAGATTTGTAGCCCAGGCCACTAGATTCCGTCAGTTCTTAGGAGCCTCACGGCAAAAAAAGAAATGAACCGATGGTAGAATTGTAATGTAAGGTCAACTTTTAAAAAGCAAACGATAATGGGACCGAGAGAAAACGTTTCTATTTAAAAGGCGAGAACGTATGCTGTTCAGCGTAAAACTACTTAGCCCACTGCACTGCAGGGATTATGAGGCTAGTTTATAGCAAATTACCGGAAGAATCCTGCTACATTGGCAGCCATTAGATTGACGTGACATAATCACTGTGATGACATGAGTTTTTGCCAGCCCATCAGTATAGAGGAGTGACATTTGCCGCCATATTGGCTCAGTATGGGTTTTGGAGGGCATAACTACAAGGTGCACTACATAAAAATGGAGGGAAAAACAACGGAAGAGCAGATTTCTTAGGCTTAAAATAACGCTGTTTTCTCCAACAACAAAAATCGCGCGTTTTAGGTCTAAGAAATCACTCTTACTAGCATCGGCTTCAGTCTGACTCCCTTCTGTTTCTCTCTGCAGTGCCCCTTGCAGCTAACCCATTAAGGCTCCAGCATAGAGTTATATACAATAATACTACGTCGTGTCACTGCTCTATTCATGATTTTTGCCGGAAATATTTGTATTTAAAGTATATTTTTAATCACTGTTATAGCTGATGTGATGTTAGGCAATGTTTTCTGTCAGGATCCGTCGAGTTCTTACTGTCCCCTGTCCCTGCTTCAGGAAGGGTTAAAATTACCTTTGTCACGTCATTACACTAAAACATCAAGTCGAGGGAAAAAAATAACTAAGTCAAGCTTTGGGAGGGTTCCACCCTAACGAGGCCAGCAAGCACAACCGAATAGTCAGTGGTGGTTTCGAAGCTAAGTATACAATAGATCGATTCTGACACAAGGTTACGAGTCTGGGCTCAAATCTAGCTTTGTTTAATTTATGGGCTTTGCTCTTTGTTCATATTAATAAATTCGAGTGTTGGTATATGAGCCCAGAATCTGTTAGTTTTAATAATGGGGAGGTTTTTGTAGTAAGTGTACACAATGGGTATTATTAATATAGTCCGGCAGCCATGAGCCAAACCCCAAAATTTAGTATTAAGTTTTTTTTTTACTGCTGAATTTGAATTTGATCAAGGACGTGGTCAGCTTCAAGAAACAAGTTAATCACATTCTGTCATCCTTGGGCATCTCGATATACCCCCCCCCCCAAAAAAAAAACCAAGCAAGCTCTCGTTTTCCTGACAAAATCTGAAAACCATATGCTTGTAGTGTACCATTATTTTTAGCATCTCTTAGTAAGAAGGGGGTGTATACTGGAAATTTAGAAACTTTTACAAGAGATAGCCACGTCTGCCATTTTTTTGTTACCACCAACAATTCTGATTTCTTAAAACTTGAGGTCAACGGAAAAAGAGTAATTTTCAATTTGTTGTGCGTCTACAGAAAAAAAAGAGAGTATGTCTAATTAGTTTCAGATCTAGTGGAAAAGAGTAATTTTCAATTCGTTTTAGGTCTACGAGAAAAGAGCGTTATTTTCAATTTGCTTCAGGTCTTCAGAAAAAAATAGTTTTCAATGACTGATTTTCATTGTTTTAGATATGGGGAAAGAGAGAGCAATTTTCAATTCGTTTTAGGTCAACGGAAAGAGAGTAATTTTCAAATCGTTACCTAGTTCAAAGACTACAACTTGGGCTCTGAAACAGTCGGCATTAAAGATAGTAATGCTCACTTCAATGCTCACTGTCTGCTTTAAAAACCCTTTATCTTGTGATTTATTATTTACTAGCTGTGCCCAGCGGCGTAACATACACTATAGTCTCAGACTGTCACCGCAGTTGCTGAGAAGAGGCAGTATTGGCCTGTGTACGTATCGGTCACTTCTATCTAACAAATTGTTTTGTTTTATGGGGGAATTACCTCTTGAATGCCATTATTGTCACCGGCCACTTACAGCCCATCATGTGCTTGTTGATCGTCACCATCTTTATGGTGTTCGTTGCCATTTCAATTGTCCACGAGACTCAGCGTGTCAATTGGGCGATGAGTTTCTTCAGATTTTTTTATTTTTGCAGGAGGTACAGATGTATGATAAGATGTACTTAAGGATTGTTTAACATATCTGTAATGTTTGGCGCAGTGGCAATCCGGACCACTGCATTATGGCTGAGGATGGTTAATGACCTAGCTGCCACCGCGCCAGTAAGTCTCAATCCCCACCTCTAGCAGGAAGCCATGTTCCCCACTGCTCCATTTGTTGTAGCTCTGGAGTTTGTTTTTGTCTGTTTGTGTCCCGAGCTTGATGGCCCATAGGTTTCCGTCAGGAATGCATCTACGTATATGATACGGAGCAGGCGGCCAATTCACCGGCCATGCCATTCTGTCGTACATTCAAGTACCTCACCCTGTAGTGCCATCAGTTGACGGGATTCGCCTTCAAATTCTGATTGGGGCACTTTTCCAACGTCTTCGAACAGATGGCGCCACTTACCAAACCTGCCATGTCGCCCTCTGTTGACGACCTTGGACTACAAGCATGGCAGTTCGGGTTATAACACTTTTTCCATAGTCTTCGAAGAGATGGCGCCACTTACCACACCTGCCGTTTTTGGGTTCGTTTTTTGGTATTGTTGTGGTACCAAAGCGGCCAACAAAGCTTTAGTCGCATGGACTGTGCCATTGTCGGCATTTGAGCTAAAAAAAAACAACCCGTGTCTACTAAACCAGACAACTTTAAACCAAACGACGATTGGTTCTTAATTTCGAGGCCTCCGATGGGCCTCGAAATTGGCAGCCTGATACAATGGAAAGGCGCATTTATTTCCTAAATGTTCACTTCTAGAAAGGAGCTGAATTGTTTTTAAGTGGGCGGCAACAATCGTTGCTTGCAACAATGTCGCCATGCACGGTACCGAGGTGAATTGTTTCAAAGGATTAACTTAAACATAATCTGGCTGTTGCAGACATAGGGCCTTAGGGCTTCGGGCAGATGACCAGGAGTGGTTAACGCTCGTTAAACCCTTTAAACCCTTTAACTTAAACATAGGGTTACTTTGCTTACTGAATGCTGGATTTCTCAGGGCTTTTTTTTAGCCTTCAGTCAAACATACGCATGCGACTTTTTCGGGGATGCACCAAAGGAGAAATGTCACGGAGCGGCGTTTTCAGAAGGTGCGAGAGAGGGTGCCAGGGCAAGTGTGTGGCGGGCAATGCGCGCTACCAAAGTGAATTGTTTCAAAGGATTAACTTAAAACATGGGATTACTTGCTTACTGAATGCTGGATTTCTCAGTGATAGGTTTTTTTTAGGCTTCAGTCAAACACACGCCAGCGACTTTTCCGGGGCTGCACCAAAGGGAGAATGTCACGGGGCAACGTTTTCGGGGAGGGGGAGGCGGGCAAGCGTGTATGGGGATTCATGTATGCGAATCCGGGAGGGGGCAGGAGTGTGGGGATTGGGGGTTAAAGTAATTGTGGGGGGGAGGGCAGATGTGGGATCCATTCACATGTTCGGTCTTCGGTTTGATAAAGTTAAAACCGAAGACCAAACTCCAGGAGGGAGGCGGGGGGGGGGGGGGGGTGCAGCAGGCGCCGGGCACAACTAGTGTCGTAATATTTTGTATGTAACTAATTGTATGATGTAGTCACCATGTTATCACGCTGCTCTATTTGTTGTTGCTCTAGATTTAATTTTTGTCTGTTTGTGCCACGAGCTTGATGGCCCATAGGTTTCCGCCAGGAATGCTTGTCGTAATATTTTGTATGTAACTAATTGACTGATGTGATTTCCATGTTTTCACGCTGCTCCAATTGTTGTCGCTGTGGAGTTTGTTTCTGTCTGTTCGTGCCCTTAGCTTGATAGCCCATAAGTTTCCGTCAGAAATGCATGTCGTCATATTTTGTATGTTGCTGATTGTATGATGCAATCTCCATGTCTTCAAACGGGTCAGACATCTCCATGTCTGACCCGTTTGTTGTTGCATTGGCGTTTGTTTCTGTTTGTTGGGCCCCAGAGTTTGATAGCCCACAGTTTTCCATCAATAGTGCTTGAACCTACTTACCACTTAACCTTTTTCAGTGTTGCCTCGCAAAGCATGAACATGCTCTCCCTTTATCATTGTTGCCATACAAAGCATGAACATGCTCCCCCTTTTCATTGTTGCCATACAAAGCATGAACATGCTCCCCCTTTATCATTGTTGCATTACAAAGCATGAACATGCTCCCCCTTTATCATTGTTGCCATACAAAGCATGAACATGCTCCCCCTTTATCACTGTTGCCATACAAAGCATGAACATGCTCCCCCTTTATCACTGTTGCCATACAAAGCATGAACATGCTCCCCCTTTATCACTGTTGCCATACAAAGCATGAACATGCTCCCCCTTTATCATTGTTGCCATACAAAGCATGAAAATGCTCCCCCTTTATCATTGTTGCCATACAAAGCATGAACATGCTCCCCCTTTATCATTGTTGCCATACAAAGGATGAGCGTGCTTCCCCCTTTTCATTGATGCCGTGAAAAGAAAAAACATTCTCGCTCTATCACTTGTATTTCTGCATTTGGATTTGCCCCCGACGTAAGCGAACAATATTTCTGGATTATTTATTCGCATTAACTTATAGAATGGAGGTCAAGAAGCAAGTTGCTTTCGTTGCCTGAGAATAACACAAGAAAGGTTGAACAATATCCTAGCCTGGTCGGCAGCACAAGTGGTAGAACAGGCAGCTAAGCCCACAACACAAAGTTCTCACAAAGCCACTTTCCAATGATAACTTCTCTACTTCGATGAACACAGCTCGGTTCCCACAAACACAGGGAGACAAATTTCGAAGAATGCAGTTTACTGCAAACATCTACACAAGCCAATGTCGTTTTGTTTGAAAACGTATGCCGACGGCAGGATGAAAATTAGCAATCATCATTTCATGTTGGTGAACACGGCATCCTGTCTGTTAGTTTTATTACGGAACATTTCCGTGTGCGGATATTTCCTTGTACATATCTACTGGTTTTATAGCTAACCTTGAAATGTTGTTACGCAATGCAGTGTCTGTACTCACTATCCTACCAACCCTTTCAGCACCTGCCAGTAGGCCGTTATTAATGGCAAACAGGTATCAGCTTATCTAAGTCATAGCTCAGGTTGTGGCTAGACTATATTGCATGTGTGGACCCTAACCGTGGGGTAGAGGGAAACACCTCTTATTGGATTTTTGTAAAATGTTAATATTTTAATTGGAACTAGCCACAGCGCTCAAACAGAAATATGTCTAGATCTGCCACATTATGCTTGAAAATCAAGGTGCCGGAAAGGGGGCAGCAGTTGAGAGTCATAGATGGAGGTGGGATCTGTAATAATCGTTCTACTTAAATTCTTTTACCAGGAATTTATATAAGCCTACTCTACACGTCCCTTCTTTATTCTACTCCTGTTTTTACCTTTTCAACTATCAACTAAGCAATTCAAAATAATGCTCCCCTCCCCCTTCCTGTCATTACTACGTTGTCACTGCTTCATATCTCGTTTTATTGTGTAGTATACTGCCAGAGAATTAGTTTTCAATAGTTTGCAGACCAAGTTTTGGACTCACCCCAGCAACTTAGTCCTCATTGAACTTAATGCGGTACTGAAAGTTTGTTGAAATATCGCTGTTCCACAAGTAGAACTAACTGCAAAATCGTCATTTTTTCGTCGTGTGTAAGCCATACATATTCAAACGTCATTTACTTAAAATTGTTCGCAGATATTAAACAACGTTAAAAGAAGCATCGTTGGTATGGCATCGCCTTTGTTACAGAGTGACTACCGGTTCTGCACACTGAGTTATGCATCACTAAGGTCATTCGTACTGTAGACAGGAAATACACAATGTGCAACATTGCTGGCTCCCTTAGGAAAACATGTTCAGCTTCAAGGAAATGCCGAACTGGATGAAGAGAATGGACGAAATGCCGTAAGTTAATAGCATTAGTCCATATACAAAACATATTCATTCAGGCAGGAATACATATTAAAGGATGTGTCGCTGATAAATAACATAAATTGTCGTAAATAATAAAAAATAAATTGGAAATAACCCTCAGCGAAAAACATACATTAGAAAATAGCGACATTTTTTGCTTATGTCACTCCCACAAAAATCTATGCAGGTGCGGGTGTAAAACTTTGTTATGTACTTAGTTACTTGAATCGCCAGAAAAGCAGCTGAAATAAAAACTCCAGTTTGCAATAAAGAACACAAAGTAATAATCATGAGATCTTCTAATCCGGCTATCAAAGACTATCTAATTTGACTAATTGACTATCTAATTTGACTAATTGACTATCTAATTTGACGTTGAATAAATACAATGCTAACTCTTATCCACTGCCTATTGGACTAAATTCCAGACTGCCTAAAAGGGGAATTAAACCTTCGACCTTTGAGACCAAAGGATGTAAACCTAACGGTCAGGCATACATAATTTTCAAAGGTCGACGGTTAAATTCCACGTTCAGGCCGTCTGGTGTTAAGGCCCAAAAGGCAACAGAAATAGGTTTGTCTCTGTGTTTATTTAACCTTCGTCTGTACATCCAACAAGGTGAGACTATTTTGTGTACAGAAAATTATTTATTGAGCACACAATCGTAACACAAATCTGCAGCTTCACCAAGGGTAACATTCTATTAGACACCATTGGTATTTAACGAATCAATTGTTGTTCCTTTCTTCCATGGACTTCTTGTTGCGCACTTCCTTTGCTGTTGTGCTGTTGTGTTTCATTGGCTCCTACACAGTAGGCTAGATTTGATAAGGTGAAAAGCTATTTGTTGCCTAGCAACTTACCGTGAGATCTTAGTGGGAGGTTTCTGCCGGTATTGGTCTGTCAGCCCGTCATGAAACTCCAATGTCAATGATTACGTTTATTAAATCTCGAGTAACCAGTTGTAGAGTTAATGTTAAAGGTGTGCGAGTAGAATAATTTTAATTCGAGTCGAGCCGAGCCGAGTTTGCAACAGAAGAATCGAGTATCGAGTCGAGTTCGAGTATTTGGTTAACACACGTATTTTGTAAGTGTTTTTTTTTTTTATTTGTTATTGTAATAACAACTAAGATGCTGCTTAACGGACGGTGCGGGTCAACATCTGCAACTAGTTTTCCAGTTTTTAGGATATAACTCTAAAATGGGTTGAGCTAGTGGCTTTTAATTTACACCGCCGGAAAGCTCTCGTCGATACGATGAATTTGGTATGTTGGAACGTCAAAATTGGTCGAAAATTGGCGAAGTTATCACATTTTCACTGGATTCGAGTTTTACGAGTATGGATACAGGCGACGAGCTAAATTCGAATATACGTTGCGCACTAGGCTCGGATGGAATTTTTTGAGTATGGTACACAGTAAGTGTATTAATAATTCCTGCCATTTCAAAAAAAAACGTTACTTTTATTATTCAGCTCGTCTTTTTTTGGTTTCGTGTCGTGTGTGGCGTGCAAAACCTCGCAGACACCACACACACCCACACTGGCTGAGCAATTTCTAAATATCCAATTCCTTAAATGGCGGAATGTGTATTAAGGCTGTAAATCGGAAAAGATTCCACTTGCTGAAGATTCCAGAAGATAACAACAAACGTTTATTAATTTTTGTAAAAACGGTGCTCATTTTTCTACTCGTCTGGTTTAGGATTACCACGCTGGGAATGAATCCTGTTTTCAGGTTGTACAACCAAAAGTTCCTCATAAATGACTCCACAAATACAATTACTTTCTGGGTAGTATTTTTTTTTAATTAATTGCCTACCGAAATTAAACTTATTACTGAGCTGAAATCTTTCAAGAAACATTTGAAAGTGGTTATTAGATCAAAACCCTGTTAGCTTAGCAATGCTGTTTAGCATCATGAGCTGACACTGGCAACTTCTGTTTTACAGTACTCTTACATTCCCCCCCCCCCTTTTTTTCATTAATTTGTTTTTAATCATGCTTTGCTTGATTTTGGAAACCCTGTTTTCCACATTAATTACGTTTTTATTCCTATTTTTTTAAAGAAAATGTTTCGCTTTTTTTTTTATGTATGACCATTACCTACACACGAGCTCTTTTGGTGTGGGTTAGTCTTCTGTTAATTATTTCCTTGTATACTGTAACGAAATAAATTCAACTCAACAAATCAAAAAAAAATCGTCCATTTTTTGGCCTGAGAAATCCACTGTCACAACATTGGCTTGACTAAATACGCCGTGGTTTTTACCACCATTTCATTTAAACGACTGGCTTCTAAATGCGAGCTCTGCAGTGCATACTAGCAATAATAATAATAATAATAATAATAATAATAATAATAATTTTATTGCATGACATTGCTCGAAGTTTCAATGAAACTTGTGTGAGCTACAATAACTTACATAAATAATAAATTAACACATTAGTACAAAAAAAAAAGATAAATATTTTTCTTAGACATTTTATAAATCATTTCCTTCATTTCTCTTCATATTTTCAATAGATATCATTTTATACTTTTATACTTTTCTGCTAATAAATCTTTTAATCTAGTTTTAAGTTTGATAATACTTTCATATAATAACATGTCACTGTCTAGTTTATTGAAAATGTCAGGTACATAAAACTATCTATTTCTTACTCTATAACAATTATTCCATTCTGGCAATTTAAATTTTTTGGATGTCTTTTTTTTTTTAATCGTTCGCTTTTTGTATCGTAGAGATCTTTATGAGTATTACTGTAATAATTTTTATTATAATTATATAATCTCTCAAATCTTCTATTTGTAGTAGTTTATTTTTATAGTAAATCTCATCTGTATGTTCATAATAATAATAATAATAATAATAATAATATTAATAATTGTTTATGGTTGTTACACTCTGTATGAAATACATATATGAGTATTTGTATGTGCAAAATTTACAAATTCAAATTATTACAAATCAGAAAAATATCATTAGTGTATATTAAAATACATCAACAGGTAAAATCGCAAAACAATTTTAACATTATCCTTTATGGAAGTTTAATTAACATCGTTCTGTTGAGTATCATCGTAAAGTAAATATCCAACAACTAAGTATTTTCAAACATAAGATTTTTTAACTTTAAAATTCATGTAACATTAGTTCATCTGTAACAAGATTCAAATACAGTTAATCCTGAAGTACATAATCTCTAATGTTCTTTTTAAAATTATTAATTGTTAAATTTCTCAGGTCATCTGGTAATTTGTTAAAAAAGTATGGTACTAAATAGTTTAATCCTTTTTTTTTTCCATAAGAATTCCTATCTTTTGGTATTTTTAGCCAAGAAGGATTTATTCTTGTTTCTCTATCAATTAATATCTTCCATTCTTTCTTGTAATAATTCTGTAATTTTTTTTTAATTGTCATTAATTTATTATTCTGGAAAATGTCCACTTTTTGTTTGTTTCTTTGTTATTAGAAAACAGCACTTTTGTAGCTTTATTTAAAATTTTTGCAACCTTTCCAAAAGTCCATCAGTTGTTGTAGTATAGATTGTAATTGCATACCTAATTTGTGATAATATAAGAGCTTCGTATATATTTCGTTTGTTGTTTATGTTAAACAATTCTCTAATTTTGTAGATCATAGGTATCATTCTTCGTATCTTGATTCTTCAATACGATTATAAAATTTCCAGTTTTTGTCAATCAGTACCCCTAAGTATTTTATTTCATTCACTATTCCCAATTTGTTACATTTACAGTTTATTCCAGTACATCCCATAGTATGGTTTATGATAGTTATATTTTCTAACCTCATATGTAATGATGTTATAGCAAGACAGAAAGTTTTCGAGGTGTTGATGTATAAATCATTTTCATAAAAATAATCGTTTATTTGATTAAAGTACATTTGAAGGTTCTTGATCATATTTTGAGCATTAATATTAATTCAGTTCATGATTACGTCATCTGCATATAAAGTAA
>JAHWFP010053668.1:29239-43518 GCA_023313725.1 Lithobius niger | reverse complement strand
GCGCAATGCATCACATACTGCGGGGTTTAGTAAATAAAGTTAACAATTATTCAACAGAAAATCTCCTAGATTCCACATTTTAAAACGGATTTTTAGCAAGGGAAAAACTAACGGTAAGTAAATAGACCTTTGGGGCCGTACTTGATGTGGAGGACCGAGAAAAATGGCGCTGGGAGGTATATCCCTTTAAGGTAAGTTTACGTCGTACATGAAGCCAACAGTAGCCACGTGGTGTTGGGAGCAAACAGTAGTGTTGTGGTGTTCGTCCACTCTTGCAGTATGCAAGCCCAGTTTGGTCCCCATATCTCCTAAGAATATCGATCACCTCGAATTAATTTAGAGACGTTTCACAAATTCTATACCAGGTATGCGGAATTTGCCATACTGTGTGCGTCTTAAACATCTGGATCTCGACCCTTTATGTAACTCCGCATACTGAAGTTTGGTCTTATGTAACCGTTTAATATTATCGATAGTCAACTGGCAATTGAGATGCCATTCTTTGAAGTTAATGCTGTAACCAAGCCAGCTTCAAATTTTTTTTTAAAGAGACCAGAGAAACTATACAGTAAATTGAGTACAACTTCATATAGGCTGACCTTCGCGTCCTTCTCATACCTGTTTGCATTGGCAACAAACCTATTATTATTATTATTATTATTATTAAGGTATATAAACATGTTAAATCAAAAGTGGAAACAAAACGTATAAATACTATGTATATACATGAACCAACTAACGCGGAAATTATAACAATTATAAATTGATGGACAATTATTACAAGGAAAGTATTGTTGTACAACAAACAGATATGGTTTAGTATAAAGAGTAAAGGTACGGTCTTTATCATTGTTGCTGAAGAGCATCCATTTATTATAGGTGCCTAAGTTACTAGAAATACTTACCTGCTGATCATTGTTGGGACTTACCTTTGTTGTTCATTGTTGGTGTCTCTTCCCTCCTAATTTTTCATGGATGCATGGCCAAGATTTTATAAGGTCAGCTCTTGTAAACTTTACAATCCCCTGTCAATAAATTCCCAGTCATCATGTCGTTCCCTACTTCTTACTTCCACTACACGGTTCACGACCTCATTACATCAAGTTGGTAGCGGCCCGTTGGTTTAAGAACTAAGAAGAGAAGATGGTTCCATGCAGTAAGCCTATTCTCCATGACCTTTTGATGGCTTCCATTTAAAGACAGTCATTGTGATTCCGGGACTCAAGCATCCCTGTCAGCATCACTGGTAATGTGCCAAAATGTTATCCACAACGAAAGTAGTAAAAGGTATCGAAGTGCTAAACAAGAATAACTTTATTTTGTGGGCCCTAAGAGTAAAAGCATACCTTAGAAAAAAGGGACATTTCAAGAGAGCCATTACAGACGCACGCCCTGATGCTCCCGCTGCTGATGACGTCAGTAAGGCATGGGAAGACTCCAATGATTACTGTATATCCTTTCTGACATCATGTATGGACGATAATCATTTACTGTTGTATGCCAATTATGCCACAGCTAAAGAAATTTGGGATGCTTTACGAGCTCGTTACGGACAAACTGCAGGAGATTTTAACACGCGTAGACAAATCGAGACGTATGATGCAATCACAAAAATACGTATGCAACCCACTGAAAGTGTAACAGATTATTTCCTACGTGTTCGTTTATTAGCTACACAGTGCAGTCAGTTAGGTCGCCAAGTCCCAGATAATCAATTGGTTTATTATGCTCTTGAAGGAATCGACCGCAGAGACCTCAAAATGACGGTCCACAGTCTTCAAATGAACTACACAGTTACATTAGACGAAGCAGAGCAAAAATTAACCGAATTTGGAAAGAAAAAGAGGCATGGGCAAGATGATCTACACCAAGATGTTTTCAGTGCCAGTTCTACGATAGACTCCACTATAAGTTTCCGACAAACCAAGAACAAAGGCAATCGTGGCAACAGGAAAACAAACCCCCCATTGCCTACACCTTCCTCCTCAAAAGTGGTTAGTGAGCAACAGATTGCTTCTTGTTCGTTTTGTTCCTAAAGAGGTCACGAAGCTCTTCATTGCTGGAAAAGATTAAAGAGTGAGGGGTTACCATTGCCTCCGGAAGCAAATAAACGATTCTGTAATAAAAATAAAAGTCGGTATAACAGTAATGTACGTTTTGTGGCTCCAAATTCAACCTATGCTGATACAAATGCAGCTGTGGTCCCCACACAAGACTCAACTCCAAGTTTACCTAACCTAACCTCGGGGAATAGCTTGAACGAATTAAGAATGCCAACACAACACCTTCAAGGACTTTCAAACTCTTTTCAGATGGTGAACAATGACGACATTACAGTGTCAAAGGCTCGATTTGCATATTTTACTCGTTTGTTGTTTGTTGCAAAAGTTAAGGTTAGATCACGTCAAAAAAACGTTCCATCGTCACGGACCTGGAACTGTGATACGGGTGCAGCATGCCACCTCACGTGTCATTTAGAATGGCTACAGAACCCAACGCCAGTTGATATCCCAATAGCTTTAGCTGGAAAAAACACAATAATTCGTGCAACGTATCAGGGTAATGTGATTCTAGAAACACCATATGGCCGTATAACCATAACTGATGTACTTTATGTCCCAGCAGTTGCTGATAACTTGCTCTCAGTAATACTCCTGGACGAAAAGGGTATTTTCTACCAAGGCGGTAATGGGTCTTGCACATGCACGTAATAGATCCTACATTCTAGATGCTATGACTCATTGTGGAACGACGTCAAAAGAACGAGATGAGATGATCAATTGTCGACTTGCAACAATTTCATGGAATCTCTGGCATCACAGATTGGGACATCTGTCTCAAAACCGCATGGAGCAAATATTGAAACATGGACTTCTCCGTGATGTGAGTGTCACGAGGGGCGTAATCCAGGACTGTGATGGATGTATACGTGGCAAGATGCGTGCATCTCCATACTCGGGACATCACGAAATTTCAACTGATCGCACACTTAGTCTTCTGCACACAGACACCGCTGGTCCGATGTCTGTTGAATCCAAGACTCACGGAAAATATATATATTTAATCGTGGATGACTATAGCAGAAGATATTTTGTGTATTTCCTCACATCGAGAGCAAACCTGTTTGATGCCTTTCGTCACTTCGTTTCATTAAGAGAGAACGAGACTGGCCATCGAGTTAGTGCCTCCAAAAGTGATAACGCACTTGAAGCATGCCCTCATGCGATGGAAGATTACTGTTCAGAGCATGGTATTCGACACATTCGAACTACGGTGCAGAATCCAAGCCAGAACGGAGTAGCTGAGAGAGGGTTAGGTCTTCTTGTGGAAGAAGCACGGTGTTTACTTGCTTCCTCTGAATTACCTCCAGAGTATTGGCCATTTGCCGTACTGATTTCAAGCTACTTGCATAATATTTCACCGACGAAAAGCTTAAGGGAAAAGGAATCTCCTATGATGCGATGGGCTCCTCATCGACCTAGACCGAGTGGACGGCATCATCGCACATTCGGATGTTTAACCTACTATCTCCAGCCTCCATTTCATCGTGACAAGTTGGCACCAAGGGGAATACCTGCGATTTTCCTTGGTTATGGAACTAATCGTTCTGGTTACCTACTGTACAACCCAGTATCCGATAAATACTTGTACAGTAGACACGTCCACTTTGTCGAAGATATAAAGGGAGTAACACTTTTGCGACAGTCAGGTGTAAAACTTGTGCCTGAGCAACAGTATCTAATTATTGATACGAGTGACAGTGAAGATGATGCCCAGAATACACATGGTGCTCCACCACAGCTTGATGAACAGCCACGTCAAGCTGATGATCAACCTGTTGTGCGTCGGCATGGACGTCCCCCTGGAACAACCAAACCTGTGATGGATGAGCGTCGTCGACTAGCAGCACAAGAACAAGATGCCCAGGCGCAAACAATACGATATTTACAGTTAGAAGAACCTGAAGATATCCTACAGGACAGTGTTTTGTGGGATTCACTAGTTGAGCGACCATGTATAAGTGAATGCATGCTTACAAGAGCTGGGGATGTCGGTAATATAGACCTGGGTAATCAACAGATTCCACGTATTTGCACAGCCAGATTCATCCCACCTAGCGTAAATAAGTTAACCTCAAAGCCCTTTGCCTAAAACCTATCAGGAAGCAATGGCGAGCTCTGAGGCTGAAGGTTGGCTTGACGCCATGCAGGATGAGATGAATAGTATGGCTAGACACCATGTGTGGGATCTAGTAGAAAAACCAGTGAACACCAAAATAATTAAATCCAAATGGGTGTTTGTGCGTAACTATAATCCAGATGGGAGTCTACGAAAATACAAAGCCCGATTAGTCGCAGCTGGTTGGGGGTTGCAAGAAGGTAAAGATTATGAAATTGCCTATTCACCAACTGTAAAAATCGATTCGGTTCGTCTTATTCTTTGTCTTGCTGCTGCTAAAGGTTATACTCTCACATTCTATGATGTGACCAGTGCATATCTTTGGTCAGATATTGGGCCTATTGATACTTACTTGCAACAGGCTCCTGGCTTCGCAACACAGCCAGTGGGGGGTCAGGTGGACAAAGACTGTAAGTTGCGAAAGAGTATTTATGGTCTTCCATCGAGCGGTCATATGTGGAATGAAAAACTTAACGAGATTTTGCTAGAAATCGGTTTAACTCGTTCGGATTTCGATCCATGTGTTTACTATGTATTTCAAACTGAAGGATTGTTTGCCGCTTTTGTATTTGTAGATGATAACCTTTTTGCTTCGGCTTCGGATGAGCTCACGAAATATTATGTGACTAAGATAAGAGAACAAATAGAGCTACTAGAAGTTAAAGAGCAACTGTACTTAGGTTTGCAGATAGTTATCAGAACCAACGAAATTACAATTAGCCAAAGTAACTATATTAAAGAATTGTTACTCGAACATAGAATGGCAGATTGTAGAGCAGTCAGGGCAATAGGAGATCCTAACCAAAAAATAACTGAAGCTGAGAGCTCACCTGAAGTAAATAAAACTGCTTACCAGGAATTGTTAGGTTCTTTATTGTACTTGTCAACGACAAGCCGCCCAGACTTGTCGTACCAGATTGTTGTGTTGAGCCAGTTTAACCACAATCCTAAACAGTTGCATATGGGTGCATTAAAAAGAGTCCTGAGGTACTTGAAAGGTACTTCGGATTACTGTATCCATTACCAGAAGGAGAAAATAGGGTTACTAAGAGCCCAGTCAGATGCAAGCTGGGATAGTAGTTGTCGTGGTTCAAGGTCATTCACAGGATATGCTATATTTCTTGGTAATTTGCCCATTTCATCGAAAACCAGAAAACAAAAGCTGGTAGCCTTGAGTACCTGCGAAGCAGAAATGATTGCGATTTCAGAAGTGGTCAAAGAGTTAATAGTTGTTGGTGGTGTTGTTAGTGAGATAAGTCCAGATCTTGTGGCTTATCCAATCCAGGTACAGTCTGACAGTTTGTCTGCCATACAGTTGACTAAAAGTGGGGGAAATGCGTCCACACGACATTTTTCTCGAAAAGTCAACTTCGTTAGAAGTGAGATACAGAGAGGATTTGTAGAATTGGTATACCTACCGGGGGATCAATTAAGTGTGGATGTGCTAACCAAAAATGTGTCGGGCGTTAAAATTAAAAAGGTCATGGAGAGGGAATTTGCTTTGTGCTGAACGATGTGAAGATTGGGATAATGTAAATTTGCGTTTGTGCTGAAACGATGTGAAGAGTGGGACAATATAAATTGTACTACAAATTTGTTTATTTGATGATGGGAATTTAAGACGGAGTAACTTGACTAACTTAGTAGTAAGTATAGTAAATATAACAACTAAAAACTCCAAAGATAAAACTGAGTAAAAGGTTTTAGTGGTGTTAAGTTTAACCAATTGGCTGTAAAGCAGAACTAACTTTATTGCATAACTAATGGGACAGTTTGGTTGTGTTCAATACCGGGGGATCCTGATGGACAATTATTACAAGGAAAGTATTGTTGTACAACAAACAGATATGGTTTAGTATAAAGAGTAAAGGTACGGTCTTTATCATTGTTGCTGAAGAGCATCCATTTATTATAGGTGCCTAAGTTACTAGAAATACTTACCTGCTGATCATTGTTGGGACTTACCTTTGTTGTTCATTGTTGGTGTCTCTTCCCTCCTAATTTTTCATGGATGCATGGCCAAGATTTTATAAGGTCATCTCTTGTAAACTTTACAATCCCCAGTAAATAAATTCCCAGTCATCATGTCGTTCCCTACTTCTTCACTTCCACTACACGGTTCACGACCTCATTACATCAACAAACCTATTATTATTATTAGTATTATTAAGGTATATAAACATGTTAAATCAAAAGTGGAAACAAAACGTATAAATACTATGTATATACATGAACCAACTAACGTGGAAATTATAACAATTATAAATGAATTAAAACATACAAATGCCACAGGAATTGATGGATTTAATACGTCTAATTTTAAAGAAGCACAAGATAATACAGCAAAATTTATTTGTATATTAATAAAAAGTATGATTGAGAAAGAAGTGTGGCCAGAAAAATTGAAAATACAAGTGTTGACAAGTGTACACAAGTGTATACAAAAAGAGAGAAAAAGATAATATGGACAATTATAGACCAATCTCTCTATTATCAATAATAGATAAAAAAATAATAGAAATTTTTTTTTCAAATAAAATAAGAAATTTCCTAGATAAATATAAATTACTAAAAAATATGCAGTACGGATGGATACACAAAGAAAAAGGACAACTGACCTATTAATTCAAATAAATGACGTAATAACAAAAGCACTAAATGAGAAAAAATACGTTGGAGCTATACTCATAGATCTGCAAAAAGCATTTGATACATTTGATCATGGTAAGCTACATAGAAAATGTGAAATAATAGGCTTGAGGGGTAAAGTTCTTGGCATAATTACAAGTTACTTAACAAACAGAAAAGCAACATTAAAAATAGACAATGAGTATAGTAACCATAAAGATGTACTTTTTGGAGTACCACAAGGATCAGTATTGGGTCCCCTATTATTTTTGATATATGTAAATGATATAGAAGATTACACAAAAAATACGTTAATTTATATGTTTGCTGATTCTCGTTGACACAATATTGATCTCAATAAATTATGTTTATAAAGATATGATACAAAACCTACAAAAAGATTACAATATGATAAACGGGTGGTTAACAGACAATGAATTATACATCACTGAAAAAAAAAACAATACAACTAGCCATTACCGTTCCAAAAATGAAAATGTACAATCAATGTAATATTGTTAACCATTCAGGAAACTGCATAGAGTTATTGGAATCGAACGAGAGACACACCTGTACAGATATATGTAAAAATTTAGAATTAAAAAAAAAACAATAAAATATTTAGGAATGTACATTGATGCAAGATGGGACTTTAAAGAACACATAACGAATCTCATAATTAAACTAAGACAAATGCTACCGACATTATACAGGATAAAAAAACATGCTAAATAAAACAAATAAAAAAATAGTTTATAATGCCTGGATTGAAAGTATTATACGATATGGTATAGAAGTATACGGTTTTGCAGCAAAATACATCCTAATTCGATTACAAAGAGTACAAAATAAACTTGTAAAAGTACTTTTCGGAACTGAAAATGAAAACACTAATGAAATTTACTATAAAAGCAATATTTTAAAAATTGAAGACCTACGTGATTATGTGATTATAACAAATAATTACTATAGTAGTATATATAAGCATCTGCAAGAATCAAAAAGAGAACTTAGAACTACCTCAATTAAATTTAAAAATCCTGAATGGAACAACTCGTATGGAACAAGAAATAGAGCATATTACATTCCAAATATATTTAATAATCTAGATAAAAAGTTAACAAATTATACAAGTATCTGCACATTAAAAAAAACGTTAAAATTAAATTTGGTAGAAGGGTATACAAAATAGAAAAGTATAAACGAAGGGTATAAGTAGGAATGAAGGAAATAATAAAAATGTAAATAATAGTGTAAATAAAGCAATGGATATGTAAATGTGCATGTATGTGCTATTTATTCACTTTATGTATATATTATTTATTTTCTTATGTATGTATTATTTAATATATGTATGTACTGTGTATTGTCACTCACACAAGTGTTATGCTTCGAGCAATGTGGACAATAAAATATATATTATTATTATTGTTAGTATTAATACTATGTTATTTTATAAACTTAAGCACAAATACGAAAGCTGTAAAAAAATTTGGGAAAAAATTTGGATAACGAAACGAGAATACTATCAAAACATTTTTCAAAATAATAAAAATGATAGTAAAAAAATATGGTCAAAATGACAATCCATATTGGGGGAAAAAAGGAAAAGGGAAATATAGGCGAAAATTTAAAAGAAACGTTTTCCAGTGATACTATCGAAGACACATGCAGAAAATTTAATAATAACTTTATAGACCAAATTGCAACTATAAAAAAAGAGCATGATGCACGTAAACAACTTCTCATAATTAAAAGAACAAATTATCACATTGAGAAGAAAACAATGGCAATACATTTACCAACTGAATACGATATTAGGCAAATTATACTTAACATTAAAGTTAAAAAATCTGCAGGATATGATGGATTCTTGATGGAACATTTCACTCAGACCAGTAAAAATACTTGCACATTTATAATTAAATTAATTACAGCCATAATTAATAAGGAAATTTGGCGTGATGAATTAAAAAAACAAATAATCAGACCAATATACACAAATGGAAATAATTACCGACCAATTGTACTGGTACCCGTGATAAATAAAATTGTTGAAAAGTTCTTCGCAGTACAAATGGAAAAATACTTAACTAGGTTTGATATAATCAATAAACATAAATTTGGTTTTCAAAATGGTAAAGGTACCATATGTGCATTAAACAACATTAACAATAATATAACTAGAGCATTAAATGAAGGTAAATACATTGGTGCTACTCTAATCGATTTAAAAAAAGCATTTGCTACTGTTGATAAGAATATTTTAAATGTTAAATTAAACAGATGTGGAATTAGAGGAAAAATGTTAAATATAATTATGAATTATCTTTCTGATAGGAAATGCTGTGTTAGGATTGACAATAAAACTTATGAATAGAAACATGTGAATTTTGGTGTTCCACAAGGCTCAATCTTAGGATCTTTACTCTTTCTGATACACATTAATAACATACTAGAACTGAAATTGAATACATACATTACTTTATATGCAGATGACGTAATCATGAACTGAATTAATATTAATACTCAAAATATGATCAAGAACCTTCAAATGTACTTTAATCAAATAAACGATTATTTTTATGAAAATGATTTATACATCAACACCTCGAAAACTTTTTGTCTTGCTATAACATCATTACATATGAGGTTAGAAAATATAACTATCATAAACCATACTATGGGATGTACTGGAATAAACTGTAAATGTAACAAATTGGGAATAGTGAATGAAATAAAATACTTAGGGGTACTGATTGACAAAAACTGGAAATTTTATAATCGTATTGAAGAACCAAGATACGATCTACAAAAGATACGATCTACAAGATATGATCTATGAAATTAGAAAATTGTTAAACATAAACAACAAACGAAATATATACGAAGCTCTTATATTATCACAAATTAGGTATGCAATTACAATCTATGCTACAACAACTGATGGACTTTTGGAAAGGTTGCAAAAAATTTTAAATAAAGCTACAAAAGTGCTGTTTTCTAATAACAAAGAAACAAACAATAAGTGGACATTTCCCAGAATAATAAATTAATGACAATTAAAAAAAATTTACAGAATTATTACAAGAAAGAATGGAACATATTAATTGATAGAGAAACAAGAATAAATTGCACTTGGCTAAAAATACCGAAATAAAGGAATTCTTATGGAAAAAAAGGATTAAACTGTTTAGTACCATACTTTTTTAAACAAATTACCAGATGACCTGAGAAATTTAACAATTAATAATTTTAAAAAGAAAATTAGAGATTATGTACTTCAGAATAACTGTATTTTAATCTTGTTACAGATGAATTAATGTTATATGGATTTTAAACTTTAAAAAATCTTATGTTTGAAAATACTTAGTTGTAGGATATTTACTTTACGATGATACTCAACAGAACGATGTTAACTAAACTTCCATAAAGTTAAAATTGTTTTGCGATTTTGCCTGTTGATGTATTTTAGTATGCACTAATGATATTTTTCTGATTTGTAATAATTTGAATTTGTAAATTTTGCACATACAAATACTCATGTATTTCGTGCATAGTGGAACAAAATAAACCATTATTATTATTATTATTATTATTATTATTATTATTATTATTATTATTAGTAGTAGTAGTAGTAGTAGTAGTATGCGCTGCAGAGCTCGCATTTAGAAGCCAGTCGTTTAAATGAAATGGTGGTAAAAACCACAATGTATTTAGTCAAGCCAATGCTGAGACAGTGGATTTCTCAGGCCTAAAATTGGACGATTTTTTTTGAATTGTCGAGTTGAGTTTATTTCGTTACAGTATACAAGGAAATAATTAACAGAAGACTAACACACACCGAAAGAGCTCGTGCGCGGGTAATGGTCGAACATTAAAAAAAAGAGAAAAATTTTCTTTAAACAAAATAGGAATAAAAACGTAATTAATGTGGAAAACAGGGTTTCCAAAATCAAGCAAAGCATGATTAAGAACAAATTAATAAAAAAAAAGGGGGGAAATGTAAGAGTACTGTAAAACAATGTAACCAAAAAAGAAAAGTTGCCAGTGTCAGCTCATGATGCTAAACAGCATTGCTAAGCTAACAGGGTTTTGATCTAATAACCACTTTCAAATTTTACTTGAAAGATTTCAGCTCAGTAATAAGTTTAATTTTGGTAGGCAATTAATTAAAAAAAAATTACTACCCAAAAAGTAATTGTATTTGTGGAGTATTTCCTTAGCAACTTTTGGTTGTACAACCTGAAAACAGGATTCATTCCCAGCGTGGTAATCCTAAACCAGACGAGTAGAAATATGAGCACCGTTTTTACAAAAATTAATAAACGTTTGTTGTTAACTTCTAGAATCCTCAGCAAGTGGAATCTTTTCCGATTTACTGCCTTAATACACATTGCGCCATTTAAGGAATTGGATATTTAGAAATTGCTCAGCCAGTGTGGGTGTGTGTGGTGTCTGCGAGGTTTTGCACGCCACATACGACACGAAACCAAAAAAAGACGAGCTGAATAATAAAAGTAACAGGAATTATTAATACACTTACTGTGTGCGATACTCAAAAAATTCCATCCGAGCCTAGTGCGCAACGTATATTCGAATTTAGCTCGTCGCCTGTATCCATATACTCGTGAAACTCGAATCCAGTGATAATGTGATAACTTCGCCAATTTTCGACCAATTTTGACGTTCCAACATACCAAATTCATCGTCTCGACGAGAGCTTTCCGGCGGTGCAAATTAAAAGCCACCAGCTCAACCCATTTTAAAGTTATATCCTAAAAACTGGAAAACTAGTTGCAGACGTTGACCCGCACCGTCCGTTAAGCAGCATCTTAGTTGTTATTGCAATAACAAATAAAAAAAAAACACTTACAAACTACGTGTGTTAACCAAATACTCGAACTCGACTCGATACTCGATTCTTCTGTTGCAAACTCGGCTCGGCTCGGCTCGAATTTAAAATCATTCTACTCGCACAGCCCTAACATTTACTCTACAACTGGTTACTCGAGATTTAATAAACGTAATCATTGACATTGGAGTTTCATGACGGGCTGACAGACCAATACCGGCAGAAACCTCCCACTAAGATCTCACGGTAAGTTGCTAGGCAACAAATAGCTTTTCACCTTATCAAATCTAGCCTACTGTGTAGGAGCCAATGAAACACAACAGCACAACAGCAAAGGAAGTGTGCAACAAGAAGTCCATGGAAGAGAGGAGGAACAGCAATTGATTCGTGAAATACCAATGGTGTCTAATAGAATGTTACCCTTGGTGAAGCTGCAGATTTGTGTTACGATTGTGTGCTCAATAAATAATTTTCTGTACACAAAATAGTCTCACCTTGTTGGATGTACAGACGAAGGTTAAATAAACACAGAGACAAACCTATTTCTGTTGCCTTTTGGGCCTTAACACCAGACGGCCTGAACGTGGAATTTAACCGTCGACCTTTGAAAATTATGTATGCCTGACCGTTAGGTTTGCATCCTTTGGTCTCAAAGGTCGAAGGTTTAATTCCCCTTTTAGGCAGTCTGGAATTTAGTCCAATAGGCAGTGGATAAGAGTTAGCATTGTATTTATTCAACGTCAAATTAGATAGTCAATTAGCCAAATTAGATAGTCAATTAGCCAAATTAGATAGTCATTGATAGCCGGATTAGATGAACTCATGATTATTATTTTGTGTTCTTTATTGCAAACTGGAGTTTTTATTTCAGATGCTTTTCTGGCGATTCAAGTAACTAACTGCATAACAAAGTTTTACTCTTGCACCTGCATTGATTTGCATGGGAGTGACATAAGCAAAAAAATGTCCCTATTTTCTATTGTATGTTTTTCGCTGAGAGGTTATTTCAAATTTATTTTTTATTATTTACGACAATTTATGTTATTTGTCAGCGACACATCCTTTAATATGTATTCCTGCCTGAATGAATATGTTTTGTATGCACTAATGCTTTTAACTTACGGCATTTCGTCCATTCTCTTCATCCAGTTCGGCATTTCCTTGAAGCTGAACATGTTTTCCTAAGGGAACCAGCAATGTTGCACATTGTGTATT
Source organism: Lithobius niger (assembly GCA_023313725.1). NCBI lineage: Eukaryota > Metazoa > Arthropoda > Chilopoda > Lithobiomorpha > Lithobiidae > Lithobius > Lithobius niger. The sequence continues at coordinate 30,641 of JAHWFP010053668.1, read as the reverse complement.
TCCTGTCTACAGTACGAATGACCTTAGTGATGCATAACTCAGTGTGCAGAACCGGTAGTCACTCTGCAACAAAGGCGATGCCATACCAAGGATGCTTCTTTTAACGTTGTTTGATATCTGCGAACAATTTTAAGTAAATGACGTTTGAATATGTATATGGCTTACACACGACGAAAAAAATGACGATTTTGCAGTTAGTTCTACTTGTGGAACAGCGATATTTCAACAGACTTTCAGTACCGCATTAAGTTCAATGCGGACTAAGTTGCTGGGGTGAGTCCAAAACTTGGTCTGCAAACTATTGAAGACTAATTCTCTGGCAGCATACTACACAATAAAACGAGATATGAAGCGGTGACAACGTAGTAATGACAGGAAGGGGGAGGCGGAGCACTATTTTGAATTGCTTAGTTGGTAGTTGAATCAGGTAAGAACAGGAGTAGAATAAAGAAGGGACGTGTAGAGTAGAGTTTAAGTGGAACGATTATTACAGATCCCACCTCCATCTATGGCTCTCAACTGCTGCCCCCTTTCCGGCACCTTGATTTTCAAGCATAATGTGGCAGATCTAGACATATTTCTGTTTGAGCGCTGTGGCTAGTTCCAATTAAAATATTAACATTTTACAAAAATCAAATAAGAGGTGTTTCCCTCTACCCCACGGATAGAGTCCACACATGCAATATAGTCCAGCCACAACCTGAGCTATGACTTAGATAAGCTGATTACCTGTTTGCCATTAATAACGGCCTACTGGCAGGTGCTGAAAGGGTTGGTAGGATAGTGAGTACAGACACTGCATTGCGTGACAACATTTCAAGGTTGGCTATAAAACCGGTAGATATGTACAGGGAAATATCCGCACACGGAAATGTTCCGTAATAAAACTAACAGACAGGATGCCGTGTTCACCAACATGAAATGATGATTGCTAATTTTCATCCTCCCGTCGGCATTAGTTTTCAAACAAAACTACATTGGCATGTGTAGATGTTTGCAGTAAACTGCATTCTTCGAAATTTGTCTCCCTGTGTTTGTGGGAGCTGTATTCATCGAAGTAGATAAGTTACCATTGGAAAGTGGCTTTGTGAGAACACAAAATGTGCTGTGGACTTAGCTGCCTGTTCTACCACCTGTGCTGCCGACCAGGCTAGGATATTGTTCAACCTTTCTTATGTTGTCCACAGGGAACGAAAGCAACTTGCTTCTTGACCTCCATTCTACAAGTTAATGCGAATAAATAATCTACAAATATTGTTCGCTTACGTCGGGGGCAAATCCAAATGCAGAACTACAAGTGATAGAGCGAGAATGTTTTTTCTTTTCACGCCATCAATGAAAAGAGGGAAGCACGCTCATGCTTTGTATGGCAACAATGATAAAGGGGGAGCATGTTCATGCT
>JAHWFP010053668.1:9731-29229 GCA_023313725.1 Lithobius niger | reverse complement strand
GCTTTGTATGGCAACAATGATAAAGGGGGAGCATGTTCATGCTTTGTGAGGCAACACTGAAAAAGGTTAGGTGGTAAGTACGTTCAAGCACTATTGATGGGAAACTGAGGGCTATCAAACTCTGGGGCCCAACAAACATAAAAAACGCCAATGCAACAACAAACGGGTCAGTGTGAAGACATGGAGATTACATCAAACAATCAGCAACATACAAAATATGACGACATGCATTTCTGACGGAAACATATGGGCTATAACTCTCTTTTCTACTATAGATCTCCATAAAGACTAAAATATTATTGGCGATGACAAATTGCCGTTGTCTCACGGAAACATATACGTTATCAGCGAATCTACATTGATTCTTCACTAGAAGCTCAAGAAAAGATGAATAATAACAACAACAATCTATACAACTTATCACCTAATTTCACGATCTCAGTCCTCCTTTAACAATGGAAATTACGGGATATGCAACAATGTTTTAGGACTAAGATGCAGAAGGAGTGATATCCGGATATCACGCCTGTTCCGAATATTACACCTGCTTATGAATTAAAGAACAACAGAGCTTGTTTTGCTTAAGCAAGAAAAAAATGCTTTCGTGTTATGTTTTTATTTATTTTTCTTGTTGTACGAAAACATTATGACTCTGAACAGTAAAGATTTTACGATTCAAAATTACAAACAACGTTACAGCCTTGAATAACATTTAGAACAGATCCGTGAAAAGCATTAAAAGTATGAACGTCATTAAACGTATTTTCATTATTTTTAATTAATCTGTGTTTTATATTCTACCGTTCCATTAAATCATAAATTCCTATCCGTGTACATTTCAAGTTCCGTGTACACATTAAGTTCTGTTAAAAATGATCATGATGTATACGTGTTTGCTTGTGCTAAAGATGAAATGAAATTACAGTAATAAAATGTAAATACGTCTAAACAAGAAACAACCATTTTTCCGTTTTCCCCTGTGAGGGTTCGTTTACGCAACCACTCGCGTTTGCATTCTCGCAGCTAGAAGCTAGAAATCACCTCAAATTCCAACATGGCGGCGGTTTTATGTCTGCCGCCTCGCAACGAAAACAGCAAATAACGTGAGTTCAGAAGCGTTTGGGAAAATTGTTTCGTCATGACGAATTCTTTATATTATTGGCACGGATTGGCGTAAACGCGCCCTTATCCTCGTCAGCTTGATCAGTGATATCAATAACCTTTGTCGGTGGAGAGCTCTTCCCTACCCGACTCCCGTAATTGTCCATTCCTACACCCTTCCTCTTCCCACCCACTCTCCAAAAATCGAGACAAAGCCTAATGCTACCATTCTTGCACAACCGTCTGTCATGTTTTTCATTTATTTTTTATTTATTTTTAAATGTGGAGCAATTCTATTTTAATTAAGCCTATTCCAAAATTGTTACGCATTGCGCGTATGTTTGTTTATTACTAATCGAGCCCATTTGGCTCTCCATCCTATAATTACGCATTTATTGTCTTATCGCATCACTGTTCAAGATTTCAAAAGCATCCATCATCGGACAACGACGAATAGGCCTAACCCAGTTAGCCAACAACGGTTATCTACTTTTATTTCTGGATTGTTACTCGATTCCGAAGTGCCCCAACACCATTCATACCGCAAAAACTCAACGCCGATTAGCCCTTTCAAACAACTTCTCTTAACAATTTTTTTTAAGAGATTTGTCTGAAGGGACTATTCGTTGTTCAGTTCCCGCATTATGAACCGTGAAGGGGCACTTCGGAAGCGAGTTGCAATCTATAAGCACGAGAGCAGAACCCTTCACCAAACAAGGAATAACAATGCTGTCAACAATGACATCTTTGACGCATTGTCGACCTTTCTGGACAAAAGAACGTCAGCACGATTCATTAGTAATAATACCCATTGTTTACCATCTACCACAAAAACGTTACCGGGTGCGGTTAACGCTCGCTAAAACCCTTTGACCCTCTGACAAAAACGTTAAGGCTGTGCCGGGCAGAAGACTGGATGCGGTTAACGCTCGCTAAAACTCTTTGACTCTTTTGAAAAAACCTCCCTGGCATTTTCTGGACGAGAAAGCCCTGTGGTGTCTCGTGCTCATGTCATTTGAGGGATTTGTGGGATGATCAACCTGGGCTTTCGGCGTGGACATTTCTGGCTAAATTGTCCCTGTCATCGTCGTGGGGCAGATAACCCAGATAATATTTTGTTCCTTAACCGCCATTCTTTCTAATAATTTGCCTTTTGGCATAACGTACCGCTTTTGCACAACAATATTGTTATCTGTGAAAGATTTAAGGTTAATTGTCTGAACCCACTGCGAGTTTTACATTAACGGACTTAATTTTTTGATAAAAACATTTTGAGTTAATATTTTGAATTCCTTAAACAGACTTCGCTTACCAGTATACAAATCTTTCGTCTGCTCTATAGTCAATACCACTTCCGTCCCCTTCCGAAATTGCATTCAAAATCTCGTGCATAACTCTAAACAGAATAAACCCTGAGGTATTTAACGTTCAACACGAATTGAACTTGGGTTATTTTTTTGCCTCTTTTCCTTACGTGTTTTCTTGTTAACAACACTATTTATTGAGCCTATCGCAAATTTTATCTGCTCCGGAACTGAATCAAATTCTATACTATCAAGTGTTGATTTGTAACATCTGGTTTGTGGATCACAAACAAGACATTCATTACTTCATTTATACATTGTGCGAGAATATCCGTTTCACGTATAAACTTATTTCTAACGTTCTACTCCTTACTTTCTAACCTAATGTGTTTCAGGACTTCACAGTTCTTGTCAGGTATACACAATTGAATTGAGTCACATTTTCGGGTTCATAGAGAGAATTAAGTAGGGACTTTTGCTGAAAGAGGTCCCCTTTTTCATGTATCGTTTCAGACTCATGTTTTTTGCGGTAATTGTTCCATATACCCATTCCATGTTTGGTTGATTGCTTACTTGCATCTATAAATGTTTTCTCTGTCAATCTCAAGTTAACGTTGTTTCCTCGACCATTCGCAAGTTGAAATGATTTGGTACACGATTTGGTAGAGAATTTGTACAGACTTTCCATCCCATATTCGTCAAGATGTAACTCTGATTACGATATTAGGGGAAAATATTCTAGTACTTTAAAAAGAAATAAGTCAAGATTCGTCAATAATGTTGTAAGGTTCTTCAGATCAGTAAAAGTACGGACATTTTTAACAGCGTATAATGGTTATGTCACTGCTACCAGTGACTGGAATAAGTAATGAGCGAGTTACTTTCTTTTCGAGAAATGAGGCCTTTTCGCACCATTTTACTGTATATTTTAGACTGAGAAAATAATAAACTGAATTCCGGAAGAAGACCTCAGCTTAAACTCGAACATTATTTTTTCATACTTCTTTTAGTCAATATTTAAATAAAACATAGTTCCGTTCTCACAAGGTTGGCACCTGACTGGCCATTCTTAAACTATTGTTTTCTTCCATAAGGTTACCTTTGGCAGCGTTAATTTCTTTATACACATAAACGTCACATCGTTACCTTCAAACACAGCTGAAGAACTAGAAAAACGTCCCTGTGGTAATAATACTCTTCTCTTAACATATATCTTCAGGTGATCAAAAGATTATTGACGATGAAAAATTGCCATTGTATCACGGAAAAACATATCCGCTATCAACGAAACTTCATTAATTCACTACAACCTCAAAAAATGAATAATACAACAACAATAAACCTTCTCTACAACAAAGCTAGTACACAATTAAAACAATTCAAACCAACCCACTGCTCGCTTCATGCCAAACTGAATAAAAGATAACGATTATTAATAACTAGTTGTGCCCGTGCACATGCTGCGCACCCCCTTCCCCCCTCCCTCCAGGTGTTTGGTGTTTGGTTTTAAATTTATCAAACCGAAGACCAAACATGTGAATGTCTCCCACATATGCCCTTTCCTCCACAATTACTTTAACCCCCATTCCCCACACTCCTGCTCCCTCCCGGATTCGCATACGTGTCACTTTCCCCCCGTACACGCTTGCCCGCCTCCCCCTTCCCGAAAACGTGCCCGTGACGCGCCCCGTGACATTCTCCCTTTGGTGCAGCCCCGATAACGTCGCTGGCGTGTGTTTGACTGAAGGCTAAAAAAAAAACACTATCACTGAGAAATCCAGCATTCAATAAGCAAGTAGTCCCATGTTTAAGGTAATCCTTTGAAACAATTCACTTCGGTACCGTGCATTGCCCTCCACACACACTTGCCCTGGCACCCTCTCCCCCACACCCCGAAAACGCCGCCCCGTGACATATCCCCTTTGGTGCAGCCCCGGAAAAGTTGCATGCGTATGTTTGACTGAAGGCTAAAAAAAGCCCTGCGAAATCCAGAATTCAGTAAGCAAGTAAGCCTATGTTTAAGTTAATCCTTTGCGACATTGTTGCAAGCAACGATTGTTGCCGCCCACTAAAAAACAATTCAACTCCTTTCTGGAAGTGAACATTTAGGAAATAAATGCGCCTTTCCATCGTATCAGGTTGCCAATTTCGAGGCCTCGAAATTACGAACCAATCGTCGTTTGGTTTAAAGTTGTCTGGTTTAGTAGACACGGGTTGTTTTTTTGTTTTTTTGGCTCAAACGCCGACAATGGCACAGTCCACGCGACTAAAACTTTGTTGGCCGTTTTGGTACCACAACAATACCAAAAAACGAACCCAAAAAAAGTGCGGCAGGTCTGGTAAGTGGCTGCATCTCTTCGAAGACTTTGGAAAAAGTGTTATAACCTGAACTTGTGGTCCAAGGCCGTTAATAGACGGCGACAAGGTAGGTTTGGTAAGTGGCACCATCTGTTCGAAAACGTTGGAAAAGTGTCCCAACCCGAATTTGAAGGCGTATCCCGTCAACAGATGGCACTACAGGGTGGGGCACTTGATTGTACGACGGAATGGCGTGTCAGGTGACCTGGCCGCCTGCTCCGTTTGCAGAGAACAAGATACAAAAACCTCCCAATTATTTCTGGGTTCATATACCTACACTCGAATTTATTAATATGAACAAAGAGCAAAGCCCATAAATTAAACATAGCTAGATTTGAGCCCAGACTCGTAACCTTGCGTCAGAACCGATCTATTGTATACTTAGCTTCGAAACGACCACTGACTATTCGGTTGTGCTTGATGGCCTTGTTAGGGTGTTAGGGTTTTTTCCTTCGACTTGATTTTTTAGTGTAATGACGTGACAAAGGTACCTTTAACCCTTCCTGAAGCTGTAGGGACAGGGGACAAAAAGAACTCGACGGATCCTGACATAAAACATTGTCTAACATCACTTATGCTGCAACAGTGATTAAAAATATACTTGAAATACAAATATTTCCGGCAAAAGTCATGTATACTCATTTCAGTGATTCTGTCACTTCTTTCCTAATGGCTTCCAATGTAGCAGGGCTCATCCAGCAATTTGCTATAACCTAGCCCCATAATTCTTGCAGTGCAGTGGGCTAAGCAGTTTCACAGCAAACGTTTTCGCCTTTTAAATAGAAACGTTTCCTCTCGGTTCCATTATCATTTGGTTTTTAAAAGTTGACCTCACATTGCAAGACTACCATCGTGTTCATTTCTTTTTCGCCGTGAGGCTCCTAAGAACTGACGGAATGTAGTGGCCTTGGCTACAAATCTTTTTGTGACCTTTGACCAATCAGTACAAACATACGGCATTGCTTATGCTGTTAGCCTGTCACAGTATTACTCCAAGTTACGGTACACAAATGGCTGGGAATAAATATTCAATTCGATTTCAAGGCTACAGCTAATCAAAACATTAACGTACATTTTTAAGGGGGAAACTTCATTAAGATCTATGGGAATAGCATTACTATAGGTTCGTTTGGTTTATTTGTGCCACGGAAGTATATACACGTGTGAATCCTATGGTTTATTTTTGATCCAGTATTTCACGTGGCAGGCAACAATGACAACAATGAAAAAAGCAAACAATGGAAATGAATGATGAACCTGTCCTCCCCCTCCCAAAATAAAACTTAATGAATGTGGTCAGATTCCGCCATTTGAACTGGGATACGAAACAATAACGTAATGCCACTAACTAACACTTTAGTTATTAGGTACAGTATTGGACAATGAAATTTGAACACTTCAAATGTTGTAGTGAATTTTGCATGCGAATTAACCATTTCTGTTAGATGGCAATGTTTGTACAAATTTCTTTCCATTGTTGAAGTAGAACCATGTTGAACTGTTGGAGTACGTTTCTAAACTATAGTTAGTTCGAATGACGTAAGTTTCTCACGTAACAATGCTAAATCGTTACAATGGCGCTTTCGTTCTGGAAAAAGCGCTGTATCAATGCTTGTTGTTTAAACGGGACGGAAAGCCAATGGATTCGAGATTGGTTTAATAAATACGGATGCAAACCTATTTACGTTGCCTTTTGGACTTATATGTCAGACTGCCTGAGCGGGGAATCGAACCCAGGACCTTTAGAACCAAAGGCCAAGGTCCTACCGCTGAGCCATACTGACACGGCCTATTGACACGCTCAATGCTTGTTGGGCAAAGACGTGTTCAAATGTCAATGTCCAATACTGTACATAAGGTATACATCACCTTGATACAATGTAAAATCCCTTAAATCGCCCCAGTTTTTATTTTCTGAACTGTTGTCGTCTCTGATTTAACCCTGCAGAATCTAATTCCCCATACACCTCCAAAGTTGCTACACAGAAGTGATTCTTAGTTATTTTGGAAAAAATTTGAATGAAAAGTTTCACTCTTTGCTTCGTTTTTTGATGGTCATTAAGAATAAATGTTATGCCTCTGGCAGAAATTGGAGGTTATTGTTGTTTTAAAACTTGAAATTTTTTTTTGAGTAAGTTGTTCTGGACCAAACTGAGTAAAACGATTCTTTATTTTTCATGTTTCGATGGTCGATAAAAACCAAGAAAGAAATGGTAGCAATTTATCGTTAACACTTCAAGAATCTTTAGAGTTCGAATCAGGATTGTCTTTGCAGCATGTTTCTGTCAGAACTCGAACATTTAAGCCAATAAATAGAGATTCAATATTGAATGTTTTGAATCCAACCAACCAAACAAACGAACAACTAGATTTATAAAGTAAAATTGATCAATTAGATGCCCACGAGCAACGTTTCTTCAATATCGTTACACCAAAATACTGGATTTCCTGATTCCGAAAATAAACCATTTACAAAATGGAATATTGCAATTTCAAAGAACGTTAGCTGCAAGTCATTCACTTTTCGGGCCATTAATTTAAATGTCGCAAGTATGGGACAGCGATTTTTCCCCCTTTCACACTACGTTGACGTAAAAATGGATGATGGCATTTTCTCGTGCAGACGGTTTTGACAGTTTGTCGTTTACAACTTTGTAATGTATTTTACATCCTCGCTATGGATGTCGTTTTATGCCACCACCCACACAAGTTTCAAACCTCATGAGTACTTTCCCACTGAGTACCAAGTGAGAAGTACGATCTGATACTGTACAAATGGTAAGGCGTAATTGTACGTTGATTTTTACCTGTTTCGAAACCAGACTATTAATCCGTGACAGCAAGCACATTTGAGCACCAAGGGATCTTGGGTAAAATATACGTCACTGGCTCCCATTTCATCTGAAACTGTTTAGTATAAAATCTAGGCAGCAAGCGTTTACAAACACACAATTTTTCCAACTCTCCACATCAGGTGTTTCTCCTTTTGCGGTAAGTATGTTTGTTGCTTGATGTATTTGTCTTCGTGCTGCTGGAAGTCACATGCTTTAAATTTAACTTTTAAGTTTAAATTATCAAAACATTTTTTACGGGCTTAAAATGTTCAAAACAGAAAAAAAATATTAAAAATAGGCGGTTATGAAAAATTGAATTATAAAGGAAATGGTTCCGTAACTTACACAAGGTTTTAAAAATTAACAAATACGTAAAAGTAACAATATCAGTACTCTGTGTATGATTACAGAGTAGGCTTTCCGTTCTTTCAGTTCTCCTGATTAATTTATAATTAGGATTATAAATTTATCTGGCGAGCTGAAACTACGATCTAAAGGAAAATAAGAAATAATCCATCAGCAAAAATTATATACACTGGAAATAACGTAGTTCAGTAGGCCACCTTTATGCACTTACGTTTCGTCGGAGTGGCATGACCCGGATTCGAACCGGCTACCTAGTCCCCCCTCCCCCATCACTTGCATAGCGCCTTAACCGCGTCTTAAGGCGTTATGCAAGTGATTTGGCGCCGAACTGGGTAGCTGGTTCGAATCCGGGTCATGCGACTCCGACGAAACGTAGGTGAATGAAGGTGGGTTACTGAACTACATTATTTCCAGTGTATAATTTTCGCTGATGGCCTATTTCCAAGTTTCCTTAATATTATTTACAGCGATTTATGCCTAATTATAACGATCTAAATCTTTCCAAACCAAAATTATGATCTAAAGCCTACCAAACCAAAACTACGATATAAAGCCTACGAAACCAAAATTACGGTATAAAGCCAACCAAACGTGCTGCACGTTTGGTTGAATTTCCTGGATTTAGCCACTACCCATTTTTTATACATCCCTGGAAAAAGTCGCCTTTGCAGTAATCAGTTATGTTTGAATGAATGCAAGGACAGGAACAGGGTGCCATTATGCACTGAGAATAATCAGCGACGCAAATAGATTTTTCCAAGGAGGGTTGCAAGGGGAAAATGTTGGGCCCCTCCTCAACAAATACAAAATTTACGGCACAAAAGTGCTCCAAATCCAAACCAAACAATAATGTATTTTGTACCTTTTTGGCCCCTGACTCGTAAATTTTAGGCCCTCTGCCATCTGGAACCGGGTTCCTTGCACCCTTTGCACCACCCATAATTGTGGCATTGAGTTTAATGACATCAAGCACCTTTAACCACCTTTAATGTCCAATTCATCCAGGTACGGCAGCTGTTAATGAAAACTGCAGTAATTATATCATGGCTGTTAATTGTTCAATGATCCTTCACAATAAGCAGAGGCACATTATGGGGGTGTTAAACTAGTTCTTGTTCACCACTGGTTTACCAGCTGTCCAAGCACGCAGCTGCGAACCTACTCATGCTTCATCTGTATTACAAATTGCGTGAAACAAATTTAAAAGGATTTAAATGATTGGACATAGGCAAAACATGAGCAGACATTAATTTTATGCTTTAAAATATACTTTGTCACTCACTTTTGTAGATTCGCCGACAAGCGAATTCTGGACTCGTCTTATGCCAAACGAAGTCGGCGAAGCTAATGTTATGGTTACACGCACATCCTTGCATGGCAATTAACCACCCATTGTATTACATTTTATCTTATTGTTGACGATCTTGTGGACACAAAAAGTACACAGTGAGAATGACGAGTTCTATCACTGAAAATATCGAGTTCTATCACTGAAAATGACGAGTTCTATAACTTGAACGGAGGGCTTTCAGTGCCAATGGGTAATCTGACTTTCTTCATTACTTTGCGGACTACGACTCGTTATTAAAGTTTAGCTAGACTTTTTCGTTACAACCCCGCATTAATCTGTACCGCAGCGCACGTTAAAAAATGCAGCATATTCATCCTACCATACGGTGCACCGACAGTTGTGCTGCGGGAACACCAATACATGGTGTATAGTTTTTTTCTTTAGTTCATGTCAGTTCTGAGGATGAATATTAAATTATCTAAGTTTACTGCTGCAATCCGTCACAAGGAGGGGCGAGGCATTAAGACATTCGATATATTCATACGCACCACCCGTAGCACATAAAAGAATCCTTTTAATTTTTATTCTTGCTGTATTCAGTGTATAATTTCCAGTTAAGCCAACGTTTGAAGCAGTGGATCCCAATTATCTTTCACATAACACGTTCCACCCATTTTTTAAATTCAGCAATTAAAATATTTTCTTCCTTCCTACACAGGTATCCTTAACAAGATGAATTCTTCTGCAGTTTGTGTCTTGTGCGCCGTTCTTTTGGTGGTTTTGTGTGGAAGCGTCTTGTCCAACCCGCTACAGGAGAGAAGAGCGCAGGAATTGTTAGAACGACTAGACGCAGTGGGATATGAAGGTGAGTAAACTGTGTGACCGAATTGTGTGCTGTTTAGAATTTTGGTCACACTTTAACAAGAAACGGGCAAGTAATTGCGTGGTCTTTTAGTGTTAGATTGCTTCGAACACGACTGACGTTCTTCCACATTATTACCTAAATACTCCCCTGCTATAATTTTCTACGGTTACTGAGTAATGGAAAAACTCACAAAAGCCCTGAACTGACGCAATACAATAACACGACCTAGCAAGTTCTGCCTTGTTAAGATGGACTTTTTACTTGCATCTTGATTCATGGCTTTCTAGTGCTAATTGTAATTTTATCTTTTACTCTTGACAATGGCTCTGATATGAGCCGAAACGTCACTTTTTTGTGTATATTTGTGCAGTGTACTGGTTTTTACTTAATACCATACAATAAACACTCGTACACTTTTAACGGTCGTAGTTACTGGCCTAGAGTGGATGCGAATCACCAAGGCAGGGAAAGACAGCTGAAAACTCAGGTCTGGCAACTTACACACAGAGTGTGCACACTTGCATAAAATACACTGTTCTTTATTACATAAAGGGCCCAATTCCATTATTTCCACCTATTTTTGTTTAATGTTTTTAAAAAGCTCCAAGATTTAGCGGATAATCTTAGTTAGCCCTACGAAACTGCAAGATATCCGAATAATTCCGAAGCCTAGTTTATGTTCAAAACTTGAAAGTTGGGAGAGGGGATGGAGGAAATAATGGAATTGGGTCCTTGAAATTTTAAACAACAGTATAATGTAAGTGTATTGTTTTGTGTTGTTTTGACCTCATGCTATTCAAAAAATATACAAACATTTAAATAAAAAAAAACTGATTAATGCGTTAATATGCAAACAGGTGTATTCGAATTCTACAGCTACCCATTAAAGTAGTCACTTGTCGAATTCGTTTTGTAACAAGATTCCATTTAGAATAAAAAATTATTGAGATTCTACCAACAACTCTCATGGAGTCTTAGGCATTTCTGGAATTGTAGCCTTCATTCCACGATTAATCAATAAAACTCCTAAATCCCTTACCGAAATTTACAAATACAATTTTAAAAATGTTCCTGATTTGATATTTGAAAGTCAGTAGCCCCTAAAACACCTGTCTAAATTTATTGACACCGAACATCATTTAAAAAAAAATGTTCCTAATTTGTGATGTGAATGGCAAAAGGGAGCTAATAATGTCAGATTAGTTTTGATCTTTGAAAGTCACCAATCCCTAAATCCTTTGCCGAAATTTACTGACACCAAACATCATTAAAAAATATCCCTGATTTGTAATTTGAATGGAAAAAAGGAGCTAACGATGTCAGATTAGTTTTGATCTATAAAACTCACTATAATAATATTAATAATAATAATAATAACAATAATAATAAACTTTATTGCTAGCAACAGCAAAAGGCGAGGGGAAGGGGCAGTTATGGCTACTAATACCCCACACAATAAAGGGTAAAAAAATATATATATAAAAAATTCATTGTCAATACAACAAATCGTCAATTTGATAAGTATAAATATAATAATATTAAAAATCAAAAATTAATTAAAATTAAAAATGTACAATTTTAAAACACACACTCAATAATGCAGAAAGCAGCAAAAAAAGCCCCTAAATCCCTTGCCGTAATTTACTGACACTGAATATCATTAAAAGATGTCCTTGATTTTGATTTGAATGGCATAAGGGAGCTAATGATGTCAGATTAATTTTGATTTTTGAAAGTCACTAATCTCTAAATCCCTTGCCGAAATTTACTGGCACCAAACATCATTTTAAAAAAATGTCCCTGATTTGTGATATGAATGGCGAAAAAGAGTTAATGATGTCAGCAGGCTCGGACTGGCAGCCCTGGGGCCCAAGAGCTATGACGTTTTAAAAGGCCCCAAAGCACAATTGGGGGAGGGTTATGCGTGCTCATAATGGACTGGTCAATATTCTCCGTGGGGTGGAGTGGAGGACATGAAAATGTGACCACCACATTTTCATTGACGCTCTCCCCTTCAAATCCCAGATAAAATCTTGAGGCTTCCCACTCTAGGTTCAAAAATAATTTGACCCCCCCCAAAAAAAAATGAGATGGTGTATATCAGTTTCACCGATTCCCGTTTCGCTGAATCCTGTTTCGTCGAAAATGTTTCCTGTTTCGCCGAAAATTAGGCCCTGATTAAAATTCGGTGAAAAGGAAACTTGCATTTCGCCCAATCTCGTTTTGCCGAATTATTGGAGAAGTTAAAGATGCATTCTTAATTAGGAAGAATTTGTGATTAATTGCGGTTTCTGATGTTATATGTTTAGTAGCAGCGAGCATGGCGGAACGAGGGAGACACAAAATTTGAAGAAAAAAAAATTGTTCGGCGAAACTGGATTCGCTGAAATGGGAATATATGTTTCTCCGAAAATTCAGACACTGATTAAAATTCGGCGAAACGGTCATATGACTGTCTGCAGATTACTTCTTGTAGCCAAATTAAGTACAGGAAAACGTGCCTCGTTTTAACGGTAGGACAAGATTGAGCTTAAAATGTTGTGTAAAAAAGGACAAGACGAGTTTAAAAAAAGTCTTGGTTACTGCATTAAAGCGATTTTTTTCGTACTGTGTTTTTAAGCCCAAACGTCCACAAAAAAAAAGAATGACTGACGCAAAATAATAATAAACACACTTATCAATAGTATACTTAAAAGCAATAAATGAATAAGAACTATTTATGCAAAAAAAAAAAACAAAAAAAAACGCATTACTCTTCTCAACGGAAAAAATCACAGTTCAAAGCGCCATCCTCGGCCTCATAGTTGAGAAGCACAGAGACCTTAACTGTTTCCTAAGTCCAGGTATGATTATATTATGCACGAATAAAACAAATTTTCAAAAAATTTTATTCTCAACCAAGAAAAAATGAAATGCATTGGGGAATGGGATTTTTTGTTTGTTTGTGGGGAAGGTAGGGAGAAAGGGAGGAGCTTCATTTTATTTCTGGTGCGGGAGTATTAAAATATTCCTGGCTACGGCCTTGCTTGCCGAAGTTTACTGATACCAAACCCATTTTAAAAAAGAGATGATTTCCAGTTTGATTTAGATACCCACTACGCACTATGGAAACCATTTTTCACAATTTTAAAAGTTTTACTTTGCATACGATTTCTTGTAGTGTATCTATATTCTTAAACAAGCACGGTCTCACCAGACTGAAATACATCCCCTTAAGATGGTACACGATGCTGAAGCCTTTTTCTATCCCTTTTTTCTTCCCTTTTTAGATTTACATCCTTTATGAAAGAAATCCTTTTAGATTTCACAAAACTTCGTTTGCAGTAGCTCGTGAAGAACTATTAAGCCGTCCTCGCACTGAGCGACTTGGCCGCGCGGCCAAGTCGCTCAGTGCGCGGGCGGCAGTAGAACAAGATATTGAAACGGGTAACAAATTGGTAGATTAAATAATTGTTCGCGTGATCTTGTTTTATTTCGTAAAATTAGAATTTTTAAAGCTAATTTAAAAAAGTATATTTTTAATTTCAATGCGTATGTATCCTACTCAAACAAGTGTTTCTAGGAAAATTTGAGGTGTAACTTCATTAAATAAAAATCACAAAACAAAAATCATGCAACAAAAAGGTTTCAGATAAATTTACCAGCGTAAAATCATTCCGTTAATGAAATAATAGTAATGAAATGCGTTTCCACCGTTCATTTCAGAACTCACTTGCTCGTGAAATTTTCTGGCTTTATATCTTACATTTTAAAATTAAAACTTGGAATATTTTGTAGGATTATCATGTCCATTGTTATTCTTATTTTTTTTTACCGTTTTTTTCAGGTTTAACACCTCAAGAACGACTCGATTTAGGTGAAGTCTGGGCATCCATCGTGAAGTTTTTCGAAGACCTTGGTAAAAAGATAGGTAATTATTATTCTCATTCCCATTTCCTTACGAGTTGATATTAACCACGATGACTTTTTGTGAAAAAATACCTGAAAGTAAATAAAATAGTTTGAAATTTAGCTATAAAGAGCAGATGTAATAATGTGATTTTATTAATGCAAATTGTACTGATTTCATGCCGTCACTTTCGCGATAAATGGTAAGCTTCCCAGAACAAGGGCGCTTTTATACAACGATTCAACTTAGCATTCTCAAAGCTGGAATTTAATCGTGATGGCGAAGGTGACGTTTCCATGGTAACAACGCTTCCTGGATTAGTTAAATCCGACATCGTTTAGAGCAAATGCATGCAGTCGTATAATTCATGACAGTAAGAGAAAGAAATCCTCTCGACGAAACAATTTTCCCAATCTTTTCTAAACTCAATTATGGACCTATTTCGTTGCAAGCTGGCTGAGCTCATGCCGCCGCCATGTTGGAATTTTTCAGATAATTTCCAGCTTACGGCTGCGAGAATACAAAGGCGAGTCTTTGCGTAAATCCGCCCTAATGCTTGATAATGAGACAAATACCAATTTTAATTAGTAACTGTTAAGGTTCGACCTCAGTTTCCCGCCATTTTTAATACTTCTAACGGATTTTGGCATACACACCCTCCACGGCTTAATAAGTACGCATACCGAAATTCAATAAACTCTGTTCGAAAAGATAAAAAGAAAATCGGGATCTGAATGGAATCGTGAAACTATTGTTTGTCTTTGGGCTGTTGCTGTTCAAACATTTTTATATAACGCTCTGTACAAGCCTATCTAAGCCCATCTTACAGGTAGGCCTGCTGTTGTACAGACTGGCCGTTTCTAAAAATTAACGAAACCGATTAAATAGTTTACGGAATTGGTGGGCCCTAAATGATCAGTTTTTTTTTTACATTTGTTTTACACTTTGTTATGGGAATGCTAATCAGCCAACGCTTGGTACAAGGCATAAACTGAAGATTAAAGATGCCTGTTCACCAAATAATAGCCTGCAGAATCTAGGGCTGTTTACTTCCATCCAGCTCTTGCAGCAAGGGAAGGAATTCACAAACAAGACACCTGCCTCCATAATTATTGGGCGAAACTTTGGTTCGTTCTATACCATGCGCCATGGCTGTTTGCTGTGACGTGCATATCACGTGACTGGGCTAGTCCAATCAGACGGCTAAACAGCCGTTGTTCTCGTTCGTCATTGGCTAACTCCTGGTGACGTCACAGCAAATAGCCATTGCGCATGGATTAGTGCAGCTAGGAACAAGCTGAAAGGTTAACGATGTCACGGCTAATAGATGGCACCACAGAAGATTCCTTATAGTATGCCGTGGTGCCATCTAGTGGCCTCGACTGATAACGTTTACAGTTTGCTCCCAGATGCACGAGGACGTACCAAATTTTCACTCAATAATTAAGGAGGCACGGTACGTGGCTTGTTGGTTTCTTTATAATAATTTTCTTTGTACACTAGGTGGCACTAGATTTTGTAGATTATCAGTCGGTAAACAGTCACCTTTAAACCGATGCTACCAACGCTGATGCTATTGCATTACAGTAACTGCCTCATGCAATGGTTAGGCTACAGAAATTGCTCCGTGTATAGCGAAAGCTTTCCAAAAACTGTTCTCATAAATTCGATATCGGGAAGAGCATAGTTTTCGAACGATGGTTAAGCTTCTGATGCGATTGTTCTTACAGGCTGTTTTGGCCTGTTGGTTGTATTTTGAGCTTCCGATGATCAAGTCACTGAGCTACTGGTTCAACTGTAGCTGAACCGATTTAAATCCCATTGCAAACCAGTTGGGAAAAATTGTTATGACTGGGTTGAACTTTCAGCAAAGAACTAATACCATGGTTGAAGGACGAGGCAGCTGCTAGTCTCTCACTTTACCTGTTTCCTGAGCTGATGGCTGATCAGCCGGAGATCATGCTCGATACTATTAAACTATAAAAAACTAAGCTGGCTTAGTCACTGCTGCTGCATCCAACACTGACATCTTCCTTGAATTGAGCTCTACTTCATATATACATCTCGTCGCCGATATTTTTTCGTCACACTCAGAACGTTAATTGGATTTTAAACTGGAATGGTCTACAACGTGGCAACCTAAAGAGCAGAACAAAGTCATCCTCAAAAAGAGGCATCGATCCATTTTTTTGAAAGTTGCAGTAGGGCGTCAATTAGGTATGAGAGGATGGTCAGATATCGGCACTGACTTGATACTGGCTAAATGTCTTAGTAAGGCATAAGTGTTGGGTTAGATGGACCAGTATCGGTTACGTATTTTACTAGTGTTTAGCACACAAACCTTACTAAGAGCACTGTTGTAGCTTGGTAAGAGATATTCTCGGCTATTATTGGTCATTAAACGCAAATTGCATAGTTCCCATCGGTTACGGGGTCTATTCTGGTCTTTTCTGGACATTACCTAGGTCCCTGGGATGATCCGAATTTCGCTGATCGAATTCCAGAGTTTGCCCATCTCTTAACTAGAAATCTTTCTAATTCAAAAACGTCTAGTAATGTCAAGAATTGAGCCGATTTATCTACACAAACACTTTGCTTCAGATGAATCCAAGAAATTTATTAAAAACCATAACTTCTGTGGGGGGTTTTCAACTTAGTAAACTTAGTTATGCCCACAACACTACGTTGCGTTTCTTCACTTCCCACAAGCTATCTTTTCTGCTTGTACGATACTATAGGGCACAGGACGGAGATCGCAGGAGCCTTAATATCTGTCGGCTTATTGCAGTTAGGCAAAATGTGATAAAGGAGGCGTCATTTTTGGTCTGGCTAGTTAAAAATGTTTCTTTGGATGCTACTCTGGGTAAACTAGCATCAACAATTAAATGTTGCTTACTGGTGAGAATAATTTGTTCGAGTTCAAAAAGAAATCGGTTCGAAAGAGGAAATTATATTTTCTGTCTAGATTACTTACTCCGCACTGCGAAAATTATATCAGTAGAAAATAATTTGAAAGCACTATGTCAAGGAATTTTGGGTAAAAATCTCCTAGTTTTGAGATTATTTTTTCCAAGCCTAATTGGAACCTAGTTTTCCAAGCTTAATCTGATAATCATACCCCAGTTAGATACTTTATTGTTCGTTCCTATCGTTGTTTGTTCTCCCATATATTATTCTCCCATTCTCCCATTTATAATGGAAATGTGTATGCGAGTGTATTTAATTTCCCATTGCATTCTAAATAAATAACAACATTAAAATTGTTATACACACATTTTCTTACTTTTAAAGACAATGCCTATCTAATATTATATTTGTTTCTTTTTATTTCAGGAGGACTTTTTGCACGTACGTATAAATAAGTTTTGGAGTCAATAATATATGAAAGTCAAGAAACGAAAAATGTTTCCGTTCTTTGTTTTAATTTTTTACGTACTTATCACATTTATTACCAGTCTTGGGTTAAAGTAACACGTAATGTATAACCATGATACTTACAGAAGCCCTCTTGAGGCGTGAATGTGATGATTATACCACAGTAAAAAAATAATCAGGTTCGGAATTACACTGTTGCAACAGAACATACACAAGATTTATTCTTAAAATTACTTACCATACTAGAAGGCTTTTCCAAAAAACCGTAATTACCTTTAAGCAAAAACAAACTATCGTCTATAGTATGGGATTTAAAAAAAAATAACAAATCACAACTGAATCTCACAACAAACAGGTCTGAACAATAAAGCGTATCACAGTGACACAACACATTTAAATAACAAGTCATAGAACAATGAACCAGCTAACAAATTTACGCCTGAGCAAAATCTTCTAAATTTTCTACAATTTTAATGCAGTATGTTGAATCCAAAAACGAATGCACCCTGACATGGTAAACAACTGCATGCTTGACCTCTTTATTGAGAAAGTACAGTAAGTATTGGATAAATTCTGTAGTGGTCTGGTTTAGATAATTTCCATAATGGTTCGAAACCTCCCACACTTATTTTAACTCTGCCTTAAATATTTAGGGTACACCATTACGTTTCGTATAATTTCCGAAATATATTTAAAGCTTTTTGATAGGAAAAAATATCTTTCTATTTTTTCCAGTAATTAATAGTGTTTGTTTTATGCTGATTTTGATACTGAAGGCACTTTGGGGTATTTCATAGGGGTCCATGGCTGGTTCAATTTTTACTGTTAAGATAGACTTCTGCACCAAATTTATGTTTTCTGCAAAAATTTGTTACTCCACTTAACTATTTCTGCCCAGTGCTCTACAATAATAATTGTTCTACTGACCAAAATACTGCAGTCGCATGAAAATCGTGTTCAAAAGGCCCTGGTCGGTGGTAATACCTATATTTTAAGCTATACAAATTGAAAATCGGTTCATTGGTTCGATCTCTAGGTAAGGGTAAAATTTCTAGCCCATTAGGCTTTCCGTGTCAAGAATAATGTAGTTACATTAAAATAGCATGCAAAAGAGCCTAGGCCTTGTCCATACATACGTTTTAAGCTATAGAACTCTAAAATCGGTTCAGTGGTTCGACCTCCTAGTGAGGGCAAAAAGTACATTAATGATTTCTGCTCAGTGCTCTGCAATAATAATTGCTCTGCCGAATAGAATACTGCAGTCACATCAAAATCGGGTTCAAAAGGCCCTGGTCGATGTTAATACCTACATTTTAAGCTATACAAATTGAAAATCGCTTCATTGGTTGGTCTCAAGGTGAGAGCAAAATTTTTAGCCCATTTGGCTTTCCGTGTCAAGGATATTGTAGTTACGTTAAAATAGCCTGCCAAAGGCCCTAGGCCTTGTCAATACCTACGTTTTAAGCTATACAAATTGAAAATCGGTTCATTGGTTCGATCTCTAGGTGAGAGCAAAAGTTTTAGCCCATTTGGCTTTCTGTGTCAAGAATATTGTAGTTACGTTAAAATAGCCTGCGAAAGGCTCTAGGCCTTGTCAATACCTACGTTTTAAGCTATACAAATTGAAAATAGGTTCATTGGTTCGATCTCTAGGTAAGGGTAAAATTTCTAGCCCATTTGGCTTTCCGTGTCAAGAATAATGTAGTTACATTAAAATAGCATGCGAAAGAGCCTAGGCCTTGTCCATACATACGTTTTAAGCTATAGAACTCTAAAATCGGTTCAGTGGTTCGACCTCCAAGTGAGGGCAAAAAGTACATTAATGATTTCTGCCCAGTGCTCTTCAATAATAATTGCTCTGCCGACTAGAATACTGCAGTCACGTCAAACTTGGGTTCAAAAGGCCCTGGACGGTGTTAATACCTACATTTTAAGCTATACAAACTGAAAATCGGTTCATTGGTTGGTCTCTAGGTGAGAGCAAAAGTTTTAGCCCATTTGGCTGTCCGTGTCAAGAATATTGTAGTTACGTTAAAATGGCCTGCAAAAGGCCCTAGGCCTTGTCAATACCTACGTTTTAAGCTATAGAACTTGAAAATCGGTTCATAGGTTCGA
>JAHWFP010053667.1:48233-70060 GCA_023313725.1 Lithobius niger | reverse complement strand
AAATATGCGTTGGGTTAAAAATGTTCTATAAAATGTTTCTTGCACCCATCTCTTGTCGAGATTCACGTAAGCATGATGAACACACTGTTTGTTTGTATGCCCACATCCATAATACAGTACGAACCTGACAGACGAATCTAAGAAACCGGGTGCAAGAAACATTTTATAGAACATTTTTAACCCAACGCATATTTTCGTTAAAACCGAGACACAATGCATTACTACTAATGGTTACTGTCGGTCTGGAGAGCTACTTTCCTATTTTGGATATAGCTGCACTAATCTTGGCTACGGCAGACAGTCTCAGGTATACGAAAAGCGCATTATTTTTGCACCTAGAGTCGGGGGGGGGGGGAAGAATCAACATTTTTTCAGAGTCTCGAAGGGGAAACATGTAATATTTGTTGATCACATTTTGTTTTCTTCCTCCCCCTCTGCCCTGTCATGAATAATGACTGGTTAGTAAGTTCCATTTATTTTTCTTTGCAACTCCGAAATGAAAAGCCTAATATCGAGTTTTACATTCCTTCTTGTATTTTGTTGGCTTTAGTAGGTTTCCATTAGTAGGTTTATTACCCATGTTTAGTCTTTATTGGAAATTCCACCAAACCCTCAATACTTAGCCATGGAAAAAACACCAATTTTATTTTCGTGCTTTTGTTGTCGTGCCGCATATTTACATCTTTGGCAGAAAGTTCCAAATATCAGTAGAGGTTAAGACTGAAAAATTTGATTCACCACGCAACAAAAGTGGGTCCAGGTAGTTTAAACGAAATGCTGTAACTCTTCCCTTAAAAACAGTATTGAGATTGCTTGGTAAATTTAAATTTATGCTTCCTCTAACCCCCAAAGCAGCAGATGGCAGGCTCCATGGTTAACTAAATCTACATGTAACATTTCAGCATTATACACAGCTTGGAAGAATTTTTTTCTTGAAATTAGGTAGCTAAGCACTAGCTAACCAGTTCTTAGGCAAATATCAACGTTATTCACCCCTTTTTCCAACAAGAAAACGTTAAGCTGTGTCAGGAATACTGTGATATGTGTTATCGGTGACAAAAGGCCTCCGATCAAACGAAGTTTCGGCTCTTTCCATTGCATTGTTATTTTTCCTTAGATGACTGTAAAAGGCAAACTGAATAAGCTGTAAAAGGCACAAGTCTCGCCAAACTCATGTTTATTTCATCTGGATAAGAAGTGGAAGTTAATATCATCACTGTTTCTTCTTGGCGACACACTAGCGTGTGTCTTAATATTCACGAGACAGAAACCGAAAAAAAAACAGTGTTTTCATTGTTATTTTTTCGTATGTATGTTAACAGAATCGTATGTATGCTAACGGAGTCTTCCGTCAAGATTAGACAGCAGGATTTTATCATTGCTACTATAATTATTTCTCAATAAAATAATTACAGCAATCTTTAATAAGAAACTGACATTTTTCTTTCATAACAAAAATATTACTACATTAAGCAAGCCGCATTCAGTATGTCCATTTTAAGTTTGGCAGGTTCTCTTTTGAGGGTGTCACAATCGATGCTGGTGCACGAAGATGCTGCGTTAATTTGGGTGTTAAGAAGAATGTAGTAGACATGTTAGATCTTTAATGCTTACATGTCCAGGGAGACTAAGCACAAAATAGGACCAGCAAAATAAAAAAATAGGCACCACCAAATATACAATACCATGTAGTACTATAGAGACTTCGTGGCCATATCGGTAAAAGCAGTATGGTAGTGAACTGTTGATGGACTAGTACGCCAGTTCGAATCCGTGTAACATCACTTGAATGAAACGTTAGTGCATAAAGATGTCTAATTGTGCTATGTTATTTCTAGTGTATGACCTTCGCTGATGGTTTATTTCCCATTTACCATTATTGTATGTCATGGTTGTGTTTTTGTTTGGTGGTTTTTTCCGAACTCGTATTTTTTTGCTAAGCTGCTGCCCTACTGTTTGATTTCAAAAGCTAAACAACAATTATTATTATATTTTTAATATTTTCTTTTTTTTAATATGATGGGCTTTTTTGGGTTACAGTTGCTTTGTGCTTGTTAGTAGAGAGAAAATACGATATAGGGGCATAGCAGACAGACATCCATCAAATCAGACGTCTTACTACGTCAAAAATGATGTCATACTGGAAGTGACGTGACCAGAACAGGAAGTGACAACATTCCGGAAATCACGTGACCAGAACAGTAAGTGACATAATGCAGGAAGTCATGCGACTGGAACAGCCAGGCTATCATCTTCGTTTTAAACTTTTAAAATCTTCAACTTTTGTAATCTATATTTTTTGTTTTAATTTCGGATGGCAGTTAGTGACCACCAGGTCCTTGCAATTCCGGTTGCGTTTGCAACAAACTTGTTATTATTATTATTATTATTATATTATGATAATGGACGTTTTTCTGCTCCTGATGTTTTCGGAGATATTAAGAAAACTGTGCGTCGAAAACAACAAGTTGGCCCTAGCAGTTACATATCGACTCCTGGCTTCAGTTGGGTGGCCGCCTCCGAAATCTTTTAACCTTGACCTTAAGCGGTTGGAACTATTCGTACACCTCGGCAAGTACAACCTGATCACTTCCGGCATCTATGTGGGCTTTTCCTTCAAAGGGAACACATACACAAAGCCAACAATAAGTATCTACCTAACAACCGCTTCGATATTCACCTTCCCTTCACCTACATAATCTATTTGGACATGAATAACCTGTTTGGTTTTGATATATGAAATCTTCTCCCTTACTACGAATTTCAATAACTGATGACAGACGAGATTTGAACCTTTGACATTGCAACTGTGCCGATGATGACGATATCGGCTACATACTCAACGTCGATCTTGAGTATGAGTGAGAGTTCCATGATGACAGCAACTATTATCCCCAAGCTCCCAAGAAATTGGATATCAGGGAGGATTTCGTGTCTCCCTATTTAAAAAAAAAACTGGCAAACCGACTATCAAGCTCGTACCAAATCTGTTACACAAAAAGTGGTACGTCGACCTTTATCATAATTTGAAGTTCACCACGAACTAGTTCAGTCCACGTGCGAAGAATCCTTGATTGCAATCAGCGGCATGTGAGATTATATCTTTTTTTCAAAATCGATAAAAGACAGCAGTCGACGTGCATTCAAGAAGGACTATTTCAAGTTGTCAAATAATTCGGTGGTCAGCAAGACAATGATAAATAAGCAGGCGCATCTCTACGTTAAGGTATGCACAAACTTCAGGAGGTGTTGAAATACTCGTCCCAACTGCAGCCCTCAATGTGGGGGGAAAAAAGGTTTGTGGCACGTCGACAGCTAGGTCATTATTGCTAACCTAATTAAGTCGTGTAGAAAAAAGTATTTGGCGCATGATGAGCAAAAATGACGTTACAAATCAAGTGAGGACATTGCTCCAGTAAACCCTAATGGAACTATATAAATCTTTGCAGAAATAATAATATATTTAAAATGTGTAACACTGAGTACAAGTCCTGCTAAAACCTGGACCGACCGAATATTCAAGTATTAAATAAAATAATCTTTGTGGAAATATAAGGCCAGTAAAAAATACGAAATACGTAGTACAAAGCCCGTTAAATACAAGTAAACCAAGACCAAAAATTCAAGTGTTACGTACAATAAACTTTAGTGGATATAAAAGCTATACAATATGCAATACTTCGCACAAACGCTACAAAATTCTACAAATCCTGCCCGAAAATTCAAGTATTACGTCCAATATTACTTAGCGGAAATATAATGTTAGGAAGAAATTTTGTCTAGAAGTTTTTTTTCTAAATATTTACTGTTGTTTTCTACTCTTACACTAAACAGAAAACTCGCTAAATTCAAGCAAACCTAGACCGAAAATTCACGTGACACGTCCAAGCCTTAGATGACATAAGGCTAGTATAAAACTGTGTAACACTTAGACGAAAACTCACTAAAGTCGAGCAAACCTTGACCGAATATTCAAGTGGAACTTCCAAACTTTAGCGTACATATAAGGCTAGTAAAAAGTGTGCAACACTTAGTGCAAGTCCAGCTAAACTCAAGTAAACCTGGACTGAAATTCAAGTGCATTGTAGTGTGCATCATGTGATGTCAGACTAGCAAACCTTGATGTCACTTCCAGTCGGTAGAGTAAACCTTGACATCACTGGAACGTGTCACTTTTGTGTGGTAGAATAAACCTTAACTGTATTTCGGCCAATACAGTAAACCTTGATGTCATTGCTTCCAGTCAATACAGTAAACCTTGCCGTCACATGATGCACACTGGTAGTAGCCAATTCCAACGTCATCCAGGAGGAGGGAGATAAATAAATAAATAAATAAATAAATAAATAAATAAATAGTTTGTTTCAAAATGTCCAACAGGACTGGAAAGGGCACAGATGCCACCAACATCCAGCCTAACTTTAAAAAGAAAAAAAACAAGAATTTAAATAAACAGTGCCGGGAATGGAAGGAAGGAAGGAAGAAAAGGGGCATGACTGCCTTACCACCAAGGTTAGACCTGTTAGGGACCATAAGGTCCCCGATGGTATCGCCAGTCATGTAGGCAAGGACAAACAGGAAAGGCAGGTACACTACATGCAAAAAAACAGTAAAAATTTGGTCTGAAGACCAGCGTCAATATAATTATATCAAAAACCAAAACTGGTAAAATGGGCCGCCAAGTTCCGAATGGTTCGGCCCTTCAAAGGAGTGATATCAACACACCAAAATATTCGCCAAGTTAATCGCACCGCTTAATAATTCAAAGGTTAAATGAAAAATAGAACATTGCTACTTTCGGTAGCAATGTTCAAGTTTTCATTTAACGTTCAAAGTATTATTCGGTGCGATTAAGTTGACGAATGTTTTGGTGTGTTGATATCTCCTTTGAAAGGCCGAACCATTCGGAACTTGGCGGACCCTTTTACCAGTTTTGGTTTTTGATATGATATCACTCCTTTTTTTAAATTGTGTATTGATTCAACTCCACTACCGTGCAGATGAGTAATAAAGTGCCACGTCAACAAGAAATTGGTTTTCAACAATTTGCTACTACCTTTTGCCTATAGGCCGAACCATTCTCAACCTAATCACCTCTTTATTGGTTTTTGGATTGGTTTTAATTTTGTTGTAATTTGTTGTATTTAGTTAGTTTTGGTGTGTTGATATCACTCCTTTGAAGGGCCGAACCATTCTCAACTTGGTGGCCTCCTTACCAGTTTTTGGCTTTGTTTATTTTGCTTTGTTTTTACACTTGGTTTATTTTTCCTTAATTGGACGTGAATACAATTTAATAAAAACGAAAAAATTAAGTCAAACGTCATTAAAAGTACAAAAGTGCACTAAAATAAAAATCTGGACAAAAACTTCGAAAGATCACACGTACGAAGGTTACGTTTAAAAGATGTTAAGTTGGAAGCGCAAGCAGTCCTGTTAGAGAGACTGTTCCAAGGTTTAACCACAAGGTTTGCAAAGAAAAATTTCCGACAATTCGTGTTAATTTTATTTACCGTCAGCTTTAAAGAGTGGCCTCGGGTTCTACTGTCGGAGCGAATTTCAAAAAAAAAATAGAATAATCGAAGTCCACGAATCCATGGTGAAGAGAAAAAGTATGATATAGGTCAGCTTTTAGCCGACGTAATTCAAGTGACTCAGTATTTAAAATACGAAGCCTCTCATCATTAGATTTGATGCGGAGACCAATAAGGTATTTCGTAAAGTGTCTTTGAACCGATTCAATGGCATCAATATCACCGAGATGGTGGGTGGTGTGGGGACCAAACAGGGGTTGCATACTCGAGCAATGGCCTAACAAACGCTTTGAATGCCCAGATTTAGGTGTTTGTGTATCCAGAAGTGAAAACTTTTCTTAAAATAGCAGCTCTTTGACGAGAAATCCGCACAATGTGCCTACAGTGTCGTCCAGATTTAAGATCACTCAACAACCAGATTCCCAACTCTTTAACAAGCCTAGTTTTAGGTAAACTGAGTCCAGGAAAAAAGAAATAGTCGTAGAATTCATTCGAGCTAACAAAAGACGATTTTTCCACGTCCTCAATGAGGAGTAGAGAGGTAGCAAAGGGGACTTTTTCACATGGTGAAGGAAGAGAGGATGTAGCAAAAGGCAATTGACAGATAACAAAGGACAGGAAGAGCCTTTTGCTAACGGGGATGTGGGTGGTTTCCAACCATATGGCACCCATGTTTATTATAAGAAACTAGAAAGAAAGGCGTAGAGAAAAAATAATTAAAGGATCCAATAAACATGTATGTTGTACCCTTCTGCTATTACCTTTCTGCTATTATCAGATGCATATTTGTTTTAAGCATTTATTTCTTTTGCAACCTTGCATTTTGGATAAAGTAAATAACTCACCAACCATGTCACCTCCTTGTCCTGGTGGTGGATACCCTCCACCTCCTTGTTCCGGTGGTGGATATCCTCCACCTCCTTGTTCCGGTGGTGGAAATCCTCCACCTCCTTGTTCCGGTGGTGGAAATCCTCCACCCCCTTGTTCCGGTGGTGGAAATCCTCCACCCCCTTGTTCCGGTGGTGGACCTGCTTGTTCCGGTGGTGGACCTGCTTGTTCAGGTGGTGGAGATTCTCCACCTCCTTGTTGTGGTGATTGAGCTTCTCCCAATCCTTTAATGGTTTCCACTACTATAGGCACTAGTACTGTAAGAAACAAAATATTATTAATCAAGTATGCCTCAAGCTTTGTTAGTGGTTTAATGTTGCCTTAATAACAGAATTCATAAATGGTAACTTGGTGCACAATACAACAGTATTAAATCTTGTAAAAAAAAGATGAAAAACCTTAATAACCCATTTTTGTATTCAGAAGCTACGTGATAATAGCAGTGTTCTGTTTCAGATAATCTTACCTTTACTTTAAAACCCTGAAACCAACGAGCAATCGAGCAGTAGTCCTCTTGACTGAAATACGCAGTCAAGGAACAAACATGAATAAAATCTAATGACGTATAAAGGGCTAAGAATGAACCAAAATTAATTTCAATTTATTATTATCCAATTTGCACTTGAGTCTTCATGCCCATACGATACATAATGAATAGTGTTAGTTTCTTTTTGGTTTGAAGAAGACATACTACCGATGGACCGTTTTTTGTTGCTGTCTTGGGGTCCCTGTGTACCCGTTAATAATCCTGTCATGCAAATTGAAGCAGTTGTATTAGGTATTATTGACTACATCCAACAATACTTATTTACCTGAGCTCCAATTAAGTAAAATTTACAACGTTAGGTGAAGCTACAAAATGCCCTACACTATAAAAATATGATAAACTAACATACTAGCGGTCTGGAAACATTAAACAAATTTTAAACAATAAAATGAAAAACAATTAGAAAATCTTATAATGGAGGCTGGGGTCAACACCATGGAATGACATTGGGGTAGTAATTTACTACTTTAATACAAAACAGCAATAATTCCGTATTACAGTTTTGTATTAAAGTAATGCCCGAATACGTCATATTCAAATTAAAACTTTAAAACAAAAGTCCATTATTTAAGGTTACATGCTCGCCATTTTACCGGAAGTACAAATTTGACCAAAATTATCTACTACTGGTAAAATGGTGGACCTTGCTCAAAGAACAACGACTGACACCTGCAAATCAATTTACATTGGTAAATACATTGTCCTTTCCTTTCCTTGTGGTGGTGATTTTGTTCACTACCTCGTGTAGGGGCTGTTGATTGCTTTGGCCTGTTTGCCTTCAACTGTTGTGTGGTTGAGACTCGGACAACCACCATTCTATGCTGTCGTTTTGGCAGGTATCTCAATCGGCTTTAGCCATCTTCAGTCATATTTTATTTTTATAATTAACGATTTAGTTACTTGAGAAAACTTGAACGTCGTAGTAATTTTCCGTATCTGAAAACTTGTGTTCGTATTTAACCTTGCAATTTTCTTTTTCTTTGTTTTATTTCAGTCATGTATGTTAATTTTTTTTCCTAGTTAAATTCTCCTCACTCAATGATTGAGATGTTCCAGTATTTTCTACAGTCGATGCCTGACTTTGGCAATGAGGGAAGAGGTTTGTGTCGTTGTGGCCATGCGTCAACTTGGTTTCATTTATGGAAGATGTTAATGTACGACGCACACAGCAAAACTCGGACTCTCCTCATATGTTCTATAATTGCAATTTCCGTGGTTTAACCCCTTCAGGACCAGGTATGAACATGGGTTTGTTGTAACAATGCTCGCAAGCCGAATCAGGTACGAACATGCGTTTGTAGCAGTTTACATTGCAGTCTGTTATCCCTCAAGAGCTGATGGTTTGGCATGTGCAGGGTTGTGTTTGGATGGTGGTCTGGAAGGAGTTAACCTACAATCTTGGATGGCTTACATTTGTGGAGCTTCTCGGGTTGCCGTTACTTTACATGAAAGGTAATTACTTCACACGAAAGGTATACAGAGACCTAAAATTCATATATTTAGACTGAATTTGTAGTCACATTAAGTGATGAGCCATGAGTGCCTGTATTGCAAAATTTCGTTCCATTTTATGTATTTGGCTTTGCTATTTTACAATATTTACGATAGCCAGCTCTATTGCGAGCAGGATAAGGATTGTCTGTCCGTAGTTAAGTTCAGATGGTGGGTTGTAGCAAATATGATTGTGCGTAGCCGACTTATCAACTAATTTTGTTTCTCTGTTAAAACCCCTTATAATAACTTCTGCAGTTCGCTCAAAATCAAGGAAAACCAAGCATGTTTGTTAACCATTTGTTCCGCAACAGTTAACGTAGCTACAGGGCTTCACTACTTTGTTTCTTGGACTCTTCTTTCCCCATAACAAGGTTTTCTTCAATATGAAGAGAGTGCGCCATGGTCCAACTAAATATCCAGCCATATATAATAATAATAATAATAATAATAATAATTTCATTCATACATCACTGCAGCATTCAAATTTAAGAGGTTTTTCTGCAAGTTCATGTTAATTCTTGATGCCTAGTCACATTTCGAAATGTGTATACCCAAATTGTGTAAAATACTTATCCACGCATTATAACCTTCTAATGCCGTATTTAGCTCTTCAATTAAATGTCGCCTGCTGGTTTTAAAACAAACACATTTGGTGGATTCACTTTTGCAATGCCTTGCCAGTAGAGCGAATTTGCGATATGGCAGCTAGACCCAAACTCCTCTACTCTCTCCGCTAATGACGAATTAGCAACTGCACACATTTTGCTACCTAAATGGTTCGTTATGCTACCTCAATGCCTTTTGCTACCTAAATGTTTCCTTATGCTACCTAAGTTTCCTTTTGCTACCTAAGTTTCCTTTTGCTACCTAAATGTTTCTTTATGCTGCCTGTGTCATTTTGCTGCCTACATGTGTCCTTTTGCTGCCTGAAAATGAAGAATTAGTAAGTGCTAGGTTGCGCTGGGTCAGGCACTCAGACAAATTCTTTTTAAGTTTGCATATTGCTCTCGAGTGCTTTTAGAGTGCGAAAATGTAGAATGAGCAACAGTAAACTTACGCCGGGTCATGGGTCAGACACTCGTGCAAATGCTTTTTATGTTGTTAGAATTTAGGGGACCCCAAAATTGGGGGGGGGGGTTGCAAATGCTTATCTAGCTTTAAAATTGTGAGAACTTAAAAAAGCTTTGAGTGCTTCAAAGTGTAAAAATGAAGAATTAGCAACATTACAGGGGGTACCATTATTGTGAGATCTCTCTAGTTCTTTATAGCCTGACGAATTAGTGATATTAGAGGTCCACAATCTGGTACCCTAAAAGTTGTTTTATGAACTTCCGCATATTGAAAATACATCAATGTGATGAGCTTGTCACGAGTACCGTTTCCAAACCACTAGTGAAGAAGGTACACAGATCACTTTTTTATTTATATGTGGTTTCCCCAGTAGGCATAATCTACATAGTGTGCTTTATAAAATTTATATGTGGTTCCCCCGAAGGCCAAATCCATATAGCATCCGAGCTCATTAAATTTTGCTCTCCACTCGTCTTTTCGTCAACCTATCTTTCTTTTCGTCCTCCATCTCGTTTTGAAGACGTTTCCTTTAGTTGCAGCTTTTTTTGTTAATCTCTCTTTTCTCTGCGCTTCAGTTTCTTGAGAACGAGCTTTACTCATAGAAGCAGCTTATTGCTTCAATCTCTCTTCTCTATGCGCTTCAGTTTCTCGAGTGTGCGATTTGCTCTTATATGTAGCTTTTTTGCTAATATATCTTTTCTTTTAGCTTCAGTTTCTTGAGCACGAGCTTTGCTCATTGAAGTGGCAAATTTCTTCGATCTCACTTCGCATTGAGCTTCTCTTTCGTGAACTCGCACTTCGATTATATAAGCAGCTTTTTACTCCAATCTTTCATCTCTTCGCACTTCAGTTTCTCCAGCTCACGCTTTGCCCATAGAAACAGGTTATTTTTCTCCAATATCCTTTTTTTCAGTTCAGGGCATAAAGAACTGTCTTTCGCATTCCAATTCTCTCTTTTCCATTTTTCGCTTCTCCTCCCACATGGAAGAATCCTCCAATCTTTTGCATTGGTTCTCCAGTACAGAGAGTCTCCGAGCTGCATTCTTATTCTCTTCCATCTTCTCTGCATTCACGTTTTTCTCTTCCCGCATTTTGAGCGCTTAACTCGCCTTTTCCTCTCCCTCCTCGTTGGCATCATATTGACGTCCGAGTCAAAATTGTCTTCCTACTCTCTCCACGCACCCATGTCTTAGTGATCGATAGCTGAGGTATCTAGGCCATTGTCCAAGATGTATCTCTTCTCATTGTATGGCAAAAGGAGGGATTTAGAAACTCGCTCAGTACTTAGTAGGGTGGAGTGAAAAACACTTTTTTTTTATTTCGTATTGGCTAGGTGCGGAAAAGTTGCCTTTTGGCCTCCTTATCACTCTCCCAAAAGCAAAAAATTCTAAAAAAATTTTCAGAAATGCCCCAAGGGGTCCAAAGTTTGTAAATTCTATGAAAATTTAACGTTTTTCTCTAAATTTTCTGTAAGTCACCACATTTAAATTTAAAATCGGCGATGAGGCCAGAAGATGCCTTATAGCATCAATATTGCATGCCAAAAAAATTGCTGACCTTGCACTATATTAAGAGGTGCCCCAAGGAACCCCAAGAATCACCTAAAATGGGAATATTACACAATGCAAAGCAATGAACTCGCTCATGCCCCAGTGCCAGAAAGGGGCAAAAACGTCTACAAGCTTATCTTTGGTGTTGCTTCTGCTTTTGTGAGTGTGAATTTGGGGCTCTGGCTCTGTAGCCCAGTTTCCAGCAAAAGCGAGCACCTACAAACGTGTTGGGCGCGAAATCCTATTAGGAGGTACTGTGTAGTTTTGTTTGTTTTTCACTATTGTGTCTGATTTACATCACGTTTAAAGGTTATTTTTTTGTTTTAGATTGAATGCTGGGCTGAACAGAACTGGGAACAGTGAGTGAACAGAAACACAGACTGACAGTAAGTAATAACTATGGCGGGAAAAATATCAGTCAAACCCAAAACAAGACAAGTGAGCAAATGTCCTGTTTTTTGGTGCTCCTGCAAAAATGCCTAAGACAGTGCTGCCAACAAACGCATACATCATGAAGTATTTTCTGTATATTCGAGAAGAAATGAATCCAGATAAACCTGTTGCCAAGGATCCTACAGTTACGGATGTTGCAGAACGTCTTGCTGTAGAATTGAGTGTTTATGGTGCAAAGCTTCTATACCAATTATTTGTCGTACGTAAATGTATAGTGGAGAAGATGTATAGTGGAGCGTTGTACCTCAGTAAGTACCGTAATTTACTGAAGCCCTACAAGGGTAGGCAAAATGATTTGAAATATTTAGCAAAGCTTCAAGACTTCCTCAAACAGTCTCAATTGTTTGATATTTCTGCATGCAAGTGTGTAGACATGTCCTTTTGCCAATGTGAGAAAGCAAAGAAAGTGCCTAACGGTGAAAAGGTATTCGTACTCGACCATGTAGTTCCAAAAATACGATGACTGGCAGAATTGATGCAAATACAACCAAGAAACGTCAAGAAAGGCAACAAAGAAAAGAAAAAGAACGTTTGGCAAAGCTACTTCCATCTCTGTTCTCGGACCATCTAATTCTAAAGTTAACCTTTATGAACGTGATATTGGTATGTTGGATGATACTAAGACTTGAGTGGGTTTGTGATGCCGATGATACATGTGAAATTGGTGTTAATTCTGTTCTGCCGACAGCATCGTCTTCCGCTTCTGTGTTCCCAATCCCATCTGAAATGAGTGATATTGCATCAACACTGGAATTGCCTTCTGCTTCCTGGATGCGTACAAAACTTCCAAATCTTGCTAGAGAATGTGACAGATAGATACGGCATATCTGATCGTAGCGCTGCTGCAATAGCCTTTTTGAAGAAGTCTTGAAGCTTTGCTAAATATTTATAATCATTTTGTCAATCTTGTAGGGCTTCAACACATTACGGTACTTGTTGTGGTACAACTTTATCTTCTCCACTAAACTACAATGGGAAATAATTGGTATAGAAGCTTTGCACCATAACACTCAATTCCACATGCAACACGTTTGCAATCCGTAACTGTAGGATCCTTGGTGACAGGTTTATCTGGCTTCATTTCCCCTCGAATATACAGAAAATACTTCATGATGTCAGCGTTTGTTGGAGCACTATCGAGGCATTTTTGCAGGAGCACCAAAAACAGGACATTTGCTCACTTGTCTTGTTTGGGGTTTGACTGATATTTTTCCCGCCATAGTTATTAGTTACTGTCAGTCTGTGTTTCTGTTCACTCACTGTTCCCAGTTCTGTTCAGTCCAGCATTCAATCTAAAACAAAAAAATGACTTTTGAACGTGATGTAGATCAGACACAATAATGGAAAACAAACAAAAACTAGAAAGCACCTTCCAATAGGATTTCGCGCCCAACACGTTTGTAGGTGCTCGATTTTGCTGGAAACTGTGCTACAGAGCCAGAGCCCCAAATTCACACTGACAAACGCAGAATCAACACCAAAGATAAGTTCGCAGGCGTTTTTGCCCCCTTGTGGCACTGGGGCACGAGCGAGTTCATCTGCTTTACATTGTGTAATATTCCCATTTTTGGTGTTTCTTGGGGTTCCTTGGGGCACCTCTTAATATAGTGCAAGGTCAACAATTTTTTGGCATGAAATATTGATGCTAGAAGGCATCTCCTGGCCTCATTGCCGATTTTAAATTCAAATGTGGTGACTTACAGAAAATTTAGAGAAAAAATTCAAATTTTCATAGAATTTACAAACTTTGGACCCCTTGGGGCACCTCTGAAAATTTTTTTAGAATTTTTTGCTTTTGGGAGAGTGATAAGGAGGCCGAAAGGCAACTTTTCCGCACCTAGCCGATTCAAAATAAAAAAAAGTTTTTTCTACCATAGAAAGCACTCCACCCTAGTACTTAGCTCGTGTCCGCCGCTATAAATTTTCGCCCAAGTCCCCTTCTGAATGGTCGTCGTCGATTTCATGTATGTCTTGTAATCAGCTACGGTCAAGTTCTTTTTGACAAACGACCTCTGGATTCCCTTTGACTTTTTAGTCGTCTCCTTTCCTCAAGTTTTTATGGCATATATTTTTGACCTCAGTTCAACAAACTCGAGGATAGGAATGCCGCCCAACTTGTCTTTCATCTTCCCTAAGACCTACATATTCGAATCGGAGAATAGGAGGTGGTCTTGGGGATAGTTGCTCGTGTCGAAACTATCTCTCTCCTGGAACAAGTCCTCGTAGTCATCGTCCATTTCAATTTAGTAGCAAAGGCTGTTCGTGTCGGTGAAGAGGAGCTTGGCTAGGTCACCGTACTTCGTTTGAATAAAGTCGTAATGGAACTTGTAGATGGATAATTTTGAAAGTTCCAAAATGGAGAATATCAAGTAAGCGGGTAGATCGCACCAAACGTTTCGAATATGTCAGTTGATCTGTATGAGGTGTTCGTACAATATCTTGAAGGAATCAGCGTGAGGTTGGGACGTGCATTTCAGTAACGTCTCGGGGGCATATCTTTTTGTTGAGTCGATTTTGCTTGTTTTCCATCTTCTTGCCGAAGACCGCGTTGCTTAATAACTTTAAATAGTCCATCTCGATTGGGACGGTTGACTTTTGCCTTTTAGTGGTGTTTATATAATCCCTCAATCATGGCTTTTGATTGAAGACACGCTCTTCTGATGCCGCAAAGAACTAACCCGTGTCGACGGTAAAATTTTAGGTTTCAGTAATGAAAGACTGTATTTTGCCTTGTATAGATGATTCGGAACGAACTTGGTGGATTAATCCTGTGGTTTAAGTCTTTCACTAAATTGTTTGAATACGGGGAAATAAACTCCTTCATAATCTCAATCTTCTCAGGTGCTAGGGTAATCGTTGTGAAACTCGTGTAGGTCTCTGGGATACTCGAGATCCACTTCCAGTATGTACCCGATGTCCGCATTGTCTGCTACAGTATCTACTTTGAATGTCCTAATTTCTTCCATCAGGTAATGGAATCCGTCGTAAGGGAGAGGATCGTTCATGGCAAAGCCGTAGAAGTTATTCATGTCCAAGTCTACAATGTACAGTGATGTCTCGAGAGGGTTGAAGTTTGGCAGTTTGTTGACTTTTGAGAACCTCTTCAGAATACAGGAAACCCATCCTTTATTCCGGCCTTCTAGCCTTCCTTACTCTGAAGGAACTGAACACTACCATCCAACCTAGCACCCAGCTAACTAACCAATTCCCAATAAATTGAATTTTTTTAATGGTGATGATGCGCCATCATATCAAGGGCATAAATCTTCAAGCAGGTATAAGTGCCAAAAATGAGAGGATAACGATAGAAGTTTTATTTTTTTTTGTTTTTTACAATATGATGAATATTTACTTTGTTGAAATACGTCAGATTACTATATACTAGTACGTACATTTTACCAGCTCCATTTCAGCTCCTCCTTCGTCGTATGCAACATCACCACCTGTAATATAAAACATCTATTACACTTTAAAAAAGTGAAGGAGTGTCAGTTGTTGCATTTGTATCTTAGCGTAAAAAACTAAAGCAAATTGTGGATTTGTTTCTTAAGTCACTGAGGTTACTACAACCAATACAGTATATCTTCCTTAATGAACTTGCGTATATAAACAAATATTTACAGTGCTGTAGTTTATTTATATAGTAAAATTAACTGTAGATAGATCTGTCAACCATGCCAAAACAATTACTCATTTTCAAAACAAGCATTTCTCTATACTGTCGTTATAGAGACAGAGCACTTTAACTTGAAGCTTAAGCACCGGTGAAGCCACTACTTGGCTTCTTCACAACAGTCGCCATTTTGCTACATCAGAAAATACAGCAACTGCAAACAAATTTGCAAGTTATAGTACATAATATTACATAATATTTAGGTGATGGTTTCGTTAGCAATTTCGTCACTATGTGATGTCATAATGGCCACTCTGTAACCCTCAGCATGAAATTGTGTGTTAACACCAGACTTTGACACCATATAGCCAGGACTGACAGCAGGGGAAACAACGACGACAATAATACCAGGCCTAGGAACCATATAGACATGCGGAATGTCGACTTCAGCTTAGTTAATCACCTAAGCAGACCGAGCGCCGCTCATTTCGCTTTGTTCTTTGAAGTATGTGTACAAAGGTAAAGAAGCTGTAAAAAATGTTCTTTACCTGACATACAGTTTGTACCAGGATGATGTAACCCTGTCACCAGTCCTGCCTACAGTTGCCTCCAGAAGTGATATATGCCAACAAAATTTGGCTTCTACGGTGCATGTGTTTAAGAGACTGATAAATTACTGTAGCATTTGAAGGCCTTTGTGTTGAGGCCTGAACACTGTCCTTATTTGTTGCTCATGGTTTTGTGACTAGAGTGTCTTTTTCTCACTCTTTTTGTTTTGTTGTTATAGGTATGTTTGTTATGTATTTTCGTATTGTAATGGTGTTCGTTTTCTAGAAACTATTCTTTTCATTCTAATATTTCTGTGGTAGGGATTTAGCGGTATCAATTTAGCATCCTCCCTCTCTCATTGCGTCTTATATTGGCAATAAAGTGTCTCATTATTAGTATTTATTATTATTAATTTGGTATTTGGGGGTCGGTATTACTCTTTCACAGTCATTAACTGTGTAACTAAAACCACACGCATCGAACCATCTGGTCACCAAAAGAGTATACCAATTCATAATGTATTGGGACTTATGGTGTCATCATGAGGTCGAACCAATTAACCAACTTCTATTTTTACAACTTAAAATATAGATGTTGATAATACCGTACTTATATCTTAAACTATAACAAATCAAAATTTTAAAAGACTTAGTCACCAAGACAAGTTGACCTCTATAGTTTATTATAAATGGCTTCACGTGGCATCTGATTTAGTTCTTTTGCTAATGAAGAACGTAAGTTCTCCCGAGTTCAACTCCTGCTAATGGGTGAAAATTAATAATGGAACAATACAGCAACAGTAAAATAACTAAGAACAGTTTAATACTAAGTTTTCTATGAAAACAAGCATCCTACGTAGTTAATTTATCCCAGAATCCAAAATTTTTTACAGTGCTTTTTTTATATAGTAATAAAAAGTTTCTCTGTAGGCAGAATTTCTATAGTTTGGTGTAATTACGAACAGTCCAGTGAATAAATACAAGTATGAAATTAAACAATTGGAGGCATATCAAGAAAAATAATAGATCTCCCCTCCCTCGTTTAGTGATTTTATTTCAAACTTCGTTTATCTCATTCATCTTAAATCTCATGTGTCTCCTTATCCTAAGCCTCATTTACGTCATTTATCTCCCATCATGCTTATCGTCTTCCTTGCATGAGAACTCCAACCTTATCGGAATACGTATTTAGGTTACGTAGCTTCTATTTTTGGTCAACAATGTTTCTTCCCTACAACTATCTTCTTATGTGCAGCAAATCCAGTAAACCATAGTTCCATCTAATTCTTCTGCAGTGAGACATGAGTCAACAGTAGCTCTCTTTCTCGTAATCAGTTGATGAAACGTTTAATCTGTTCAGTAATACGAAGTAGTTTTAGTAAGGGACTAAACTTTTCGATTGAAAGGAAAGGAAAATTTACGTTCATCATGGTCGGTGTTGAGTAACTAATTCGGTTAACATTTCTTCTCGAGGAAAGAGTAAATTTTCCTGCGGTTGAACTGGCCAACTTGGACCACTCTACTATTTAGTAGAGTTTAGCAGTGTTGTTGAATTTAGTAATGGTTGTTGTAAACAGCCTCTTGAAGTAAATCTGCTGGGTTCTCAGTGGTTCTACACAGTTGGACACAAAAGGTTTCCATGTTTGGGCTCTGGGTTGAATGTAACTCACAGATACCATCGAATCAGTCCACATTATAACTTCAGTTTCTGATAATAAGCTGCACAGAAAATGCAGCAGGTCAAGCACGTCCAGCACGTGCTTTGTTGCATCCACATTTATTTCTATGTTTACTGTTTTGGTGGTTTGAATCCGATCTTGCTGTGCTGGTGAACTGTATGAAGGTGACTTACATTACATCTAGTTTAGGATTTTTACTAATTGCCCTGTCTCTCTCTTAGAGTGCTTCAATGATTTTCAGATATGACGTCTGCCTGTGAAATTTTACCTTCTCAGCACAATTTAATAACACACTTCTCTTTTTCAACATAAGTTTGCTTCTTACCAATACTGTACCAAGGAGATAATTCTAGGCTAAGTACAGGAAGCATTTTCTGTGGTGCAACTCTTCTGCACATTGTTAATGAATTAAGTGAACGTTTTTTTTACTTGCAGGGCACTGCAAACAAACAGCCCCGTACTAAAGTGAACTAGTATTGTAAAAACGTTTGGGTGATGAGGAAGATTTAATGCATCCTCCTTTATATTCATCCAAATATAAGAATTTACTTGTAGTTTCTTCCTTTGAGAACGGCTCGCCAACCATGCCTCGAACTGGTGACGTAGGCGTATAGGTAGCATGTCATCCCACAGAAATTTGTGTTTCCATGCATCTCGAAACACGCGTAGTCCTTGGAAACAACCCTTATTTCCTTCGGATGTCCTTTTTCTTTTATCATCCTTGTTATCTTCTTCATCTTCACTCATTTTGTCACTTTCTATTTCTGTGTGTTTTTCTGGCAATGTTCGTTGCGTTCTACAACTTAAGCACCTCCATTCTTTTCTGCTTTTAATACTATTAGTATCCAAAGTTTTTGCTGGAATTTTTGCACATTGGAATTGATATTTTGTTTTGCACTTTCCACATATTGTATTGATGTTTTGGCTATTTTAGTTATTTTTACACTCCCTACAAGGCATGTTCATTCATTCGGTCTTTTACGTTTGGAACACTTTATTCTGGTTACTTAGACGCATAAAACGAACACACTTGCTACTTTTCGATTTTAATTTCAGGATTCGAATTTGGTTTCTGGTTGTTGAGTTCTATTCTGGATTACATGGTGTGCCGAAATAAACGCATATTAATAATAATAATAATAATAATAATATTAATAATAATAATTTATTCAGCTAAGGAGTACAAGGTACGAAGCCACAAAGGCTTGTTTGTGCCGTGAAATCCAAACATTAACTACAGTAACGATAACAAGTTAATATGCAATTCAATAAAAAAAGTTTTATACAGATAAGAAATACGTATTTCAGTATTAAAAAGCTGTGTTTAAATTTTGTCAAAAGATATATAAATTAAACATTAAAGGCAGTTCACTATACATCAGTTAATAATCATTTTTAGAAGTTTTTGATGTGTAATAATACTTTTAAAATAGGTATAACATTGTTAATATAAAAGTCTTAAAAATAAATGTGTCTAAAATTATCAAAAGTGTTGCTGTCTCACACATCATTTATGAGAAAAAACATGTACAATGAAATCCACAAAAACGAGCAATGTTTATAAAAAATTAAGAAATCCTATTTATAGCAGCAAAAAGCTTAAAATTACTGAATTAAAAAAGACTCAATATAAGTTACGAATAAAATTATTTACAATAAAATTGCGGTTCTAAATTAAAATTTAATAAATACTCGTTAAATTGCAAAAATAATATTGGCAGTAGAAAATAGTAATAGTGCAGTTCCTCCAATTTTACTTAATGACAAAGAGAGTTCCTTAACACATGCATACATTAAAAAAGACAAAGAACATTACAGCAGTAAATTTACAATTAAAATTGCATAATTGGATAAAAGCAAAAAAAGGAAACTTTCTATTGAACAGCTCGCTAAATTAAAGCAATGTTAAACATATTAGGTTTCAGACTGCGTTGCAATGAACCATTTTTTTATGCGGGTCTTACTATTTTTATTCGATAAATTTTGTCTAATATCAGTTGGTAACTCATTTAAGATTGTGGAGATTGTGTAAGATAAACATCTGTTACCTTAAGAGTTTCGCCAAGTCGGTATTTTAAGCCAAGCTTCATTGGTTCTTTCAGGTGTTTCAGATCTAATTCGGGGTGTTTGGTCAAAAAAGTTATTCACAATCATATTATACTTGTAAAGCATCCTAAAGTGAAATAATTTGAATTTGTGATAAATTTCAGAAGTGGATTTTCCAGTTTTGGAGTCGAAGAGTACTTTGGCAGCTTTGTTCTGGCCTTTTTTAGTCTGTCAAAGTAACTTTTAGTTGTTGACCCAAAAATAGTGCAGGTGTAGCGAATAGTGGAAAGAACCCATGCTTCGATAGCAACCGTTTGATTTTCAGATCAAAGATACCCTTAATCATACATAAAGTTGGCGTAATCGTTCGTATTTTTTGGATCATCGATTCAATACGAGCATAAACTTTCTAATTTCATCAATTCCCATCCCAAGATATTTGAGCTGGGTAACTTGTTTGACTTTATTGCAATTGCAGTTCACGTTAGTAATACATTCTTGCGAATGAAGTACAATCTGGCAGTTAACCATTTTATACGAGAAGCTGAAATATGTATGAAAACAGTTTTTCTTTTCAGAACTTAAATGTAATTCATTTTTACGAAGGCAGTAGTTTGTGAGATTGAAGTCATTTTGCGGGTTTTTATCATCATATTTTGATTGGTATTTGTTGAGAGGAGGCAAATGTCATCTGCATATAGGTAAGGTTGCAAGTAATGATTAAATCCGTAATGTCGTTAATATAAATAAGGAAGAGAATAGGTCCTAAAGTAGATCCTTCTGAGACACAAAAGTATCTTCATTCCATGTACTCAACTGATCATTTACTTTGACACTACTAGTTCTATTTGAGAGGTAGTTAGCTAGTAATCCATGGATTTTACCTCTAATACCAGAATTGTTGAGTTTATTCAGCAAGATTTGTTTATCTAGAGTGTCAAAGGCCAATAGCAATGGCACCAACGTGTTTACTTCTATTAAGTTCTTTGTTAATTTTATTATCAATACGTGTAAGTGTGTCAACAGTTCCAATTCCTACTTGAAACCCAAACTGTACTTTATTTAGAATGTTTTTAATTCTTTAAAACTCAGAAACGTTTAACGGCAACGAAAAAGTCTTCCATTATTTTATTGAGAACTGGTAGAAGACTGATTGGGCAGTAGTTGCTGTAGTTTTTCTGGCTGTTTTTTTGTTTGAAAATAGGTAGAATTAGTTTTTTTTTTAGCTAAGATGGCATTATATCAGTTTCAATCATAGCAGAAATTAAAATTCTCAAAATTTAAGCTGTTTGTTCTTTCGTTTGCTTGAAATGATCCGTGATAAATCCATCATGTCCATTTGATTTTTGTTATTTGGTTTATTGATAATCGAAATAATACCGTAATGATTTGGAGGTATTATTGTATTGTTTGACGTTAATGCTTTTATTTTATTTTTATTATTTTTATTTAGTAGTTTTAAATCAGTGATTCACTTGCTATAGTAATTGGATAAATTATTGCAAAG
Organism: Lithobius niger; assembly: GCA_023313725.1. NCBI lineage: Eukaryota > Metazoa > Arthropoda > Chilopoda > Lithobiomorpha > Lithobiidae > Lithobius > Lithobius niger. Next base: position 49,133 of record JAHWFP010053667.1, on the reverse strand, counting down.
AGTTCTTATCTCCGTACCCGGCAATGCTTTTTTTAATTGCTCATCAAGATTACTTTTGATCTTTTTGGAGTTATTGCAAACTGCAACATATTCAGCATATGCAAAAAAAATCCGGGAAAAGTGATTATTACCATTTAAATCTGCTCTTTTTCGGGTTTCAGAAAAAATGCTTGACAGTTTTTCAAGCTAGCATACTGTATTACATTCAAACATACACGAAGGGTGCATAAGGAAACTAACGAAGAAGTCGCTCCTCATTTATTAGTTAGGTATTTTGTACTTCATCGGCATTTTTGAATGTGAAAGCATGCATATATCAAAATAATTTAATTTTTGTCTATTATGGGGCATAGGTTAGTAAATTACACAAGTTTATGCCATAGTTACACATTTAAAAGTTGTTATGGAGTTAAAACTTTAACCTCATTATAAATTTTAACTGAATACCGTGGTTGAAATGTGTTGATTCCTGGGGTCCTTGACCTTGGACCCATATATCAAATATTGACTCTGCACTACGATGACGTATGCCTGCAGGGTCACCATGAACCAACAATGATCGTCATGACCATGGTGGGTCATCTGTTGAAGACAATAGTTCTTAAGTGTTTATCGTTTTGATCATTATTGTTAACGGTTGTTATGTTTGTAAACAAATTGGAAATATGGTTGTTAAAGAAGTTGCGTTAGCTTCGGCACTTCATCGAAATTCCTCCAACCGTTTAGATCATGTTTTGTGTTAAAATATTGTCCCTTCCATATGTAAATATGTCATGTCATTATAGTTAGTAAACTACAGTGAAGTTTACCGTGTTCACGAAATGAGTCATAATTCCGAGTTTCACAGTCCACCGTTTGCAGCTCCAATATTATTTAATTCCACTGCGCCTATCCCTTCAA
>JAHWFP010053667.1:5421-48223 GCA_023313725.1 Lithobius niger | reverse complement strand
GTTTGCAGCTCCAATATTATTTAATTCCACTGCGCCTATCCCTTCAAAATGTGCAACTGTTTATGCGGAAAGTGATTTTCTATCCATCTACTCATAATTTGCCCAAAGCTAATCCGTACAATAAAAAAAATGAGTGGTTATGCTGTGTTGGAATCTGGTTGCTTTTCATGTTAAGTGATGTTATGCAATCATTGGTAAATTTTGGTGTGTAAAGGCCCAGAAAAAAACGCCTTTTTTTACTTTTATAAATTCTTCCTTAAAAATCGATATTTAGTCTTCTTTGCAATGGAAATAGGCAAGAACTAAATTATTGTGGACTTCATGATTTTGCAGGGGTTTTACCTGGAGGGGCTTTTGCAGGGGTATGTTTAAAAAATCAAGAAGAAGACTCCCAATTTTATAAGTGAAATTAAGCTACAGCTGCAGTATATTATATACTCCTCCTAACTCTTTTCTTTTTTAAATCTTGGATTGTGGTCAACTGAATATTAAGTTTACTTGTGTATTTTGTTTGTTCATGTGACTGTGCATATATAAACGATTAATCGTACACCCACCAACAATGATGTAAAAAAAGGATTTAGTGTTATCGCTTAACAGGTGTTAAAATTCATTATGGGTCTTCGAACTCCGCGCATCATTCTGAATTTTGTGATTATTGCAGTTTACCACAATTGTTACAGATTCATTTTATTGCCATTCAGCACACAACAATGTGAGCTCACTACTACTTTGAAAACAATGCTGCATATCTAGACACACGCTAGTGTGTCGCTGCTAAGTAACAGTATATCGTCCGATTGTAGACATCCGTTTGTTAAAAAATGATGGTTGATGAAAAAAAGGCGGCTGCACTAGCAGACTGTGTCTTTTAACTGAAACCAACGTATACCTGATTTCAGCATACTGGTGTAAATTCCCCATGCGGTAGAAATGTTTGCAAATCGTTTGAATCAGGTGTCTTGGGTCCAGTAACGAAGAAAACATCAACACGAAAATGTGGGAACGTGTCCTTCATGGAGAAAAAGTGCCCTCAATAATGTTGAATTTGTGTTACTGGTAACTAATAACTAGTCCACAGGCTCCCATGTAATTCTCTTAGGGTATAACGACACGTCTACAGCTGATTAGGAAAAGTTGCCAGATCTATATTTCGGCAGACAGGGAAAGCGTTATATGTGGAAGTGCCTTTTTCTAAAATGGGGGTTGCAGCTGGAAGCACGTAGCCCTGAAGAGGCTCGTAAGTGCAAAATTATTGTTGTAACCATTGTTTGTATTATCATATCGTTTCAGTACCTAATTATCTGAATTCATTGTTGTTGAAAATAGGTGGTTCCTTTTGTTTTTATGGGCGTATGGGCAGTAAGCCGCGGCCTCAATTAAAATTCAGAATGGAATGGTTCACTAAGAGACGGAGTATTTTTTATTGAAAAGGTTTGGTCGGTTTTTTTGTCACAGTACACGAACCGAAACTATAAATTATCTGCCCCATGACGATAAAAGGGACAATTATGTGTTCGTGAACCCCATGGTAACTAAGTGATTGAATGATTAACGTTAACCGAGGTAGGGCCATGTGAAGAGTGATGCGCTGATTGAGTGAACGAAGCGAACGAAAATCAGAGTCAAACCGTGTCAATTTTGCTGACGTAACGGCTAATTGGACCACGGCAAATGTGAAAATTATGAATGAGCAAATTTACAGACATAAACTTCTTCCAGACAGAAAAGGTAGAGGGGAAGATTAAACCGTCTGATCTTTCGTTTGTTCACAGTCCTATGAAAGTTGTGATATCCACCCAAAACCATAATTGGTATAAGAGAAGCCGCCAAGTTTCAAAAAAGGTCTGCCTTTCAAAGTAGTGATATCATTCAACCAGGGAAAGGCGGCCAAGGTTAATTCTGTTAGCCAAGTTAATCGCACCTAATAATACTTTGGGCGTTAAATGAAAACTTGAAGATTGCTACCACCAGTAGAAATGTTCTAGTTTTCATTTAACTTTTGAAGTTTTAGTAGGTGCGATTAACTTGGCTAACAGGATTAACCTTGGCGGCCTATCCCTGGTTGAGTGATATCACTACTTTGAAAGGCCGACCTTTTTTTTGAAACTTGGCGGCTTCTCTTATACCAGTTATGGTTTTGGGTGGATAACCCCTTTTCCAGTCCACATTAGTATATCCTGGTCTCGCTCAGCTAGCACTGCGAATTATGAGCATGTTTTTTAGCTTAGTTCCACCAAAACCAGAACGGGAAAGGAACTAGAAATCATATAACAGAATAGAAAGTTCAGATACTAGACTTGAACGATCAGCCAATGGGAACTCATGGTGGTGTAAGAATGGCTGACCCACAAACTCCTTCCCTTTAAGTGCATGGCAATTTGCCGATGTATAATTATGCAGTCCAAAATGGAACTAATCGGTAATTCTAACCAGCATTCAGTAGCATTTTTGTACGGCAAAGTTTTTGGAAAGCATCTTGACATGCATATTTACGCATTTTTCTTTTTTTTTCTATTCCGATTTTTGGTGGAAATCAACCTTTGCACTTGTATCAGTAATGCTTTTGAATATCTCAATTGGTTTTATAAAAACGTTTGTTTGTAACTAATCCTGCCCTCTTAAAAAACTGAATTATTTTGCACTAACCCCAAAGGGCATTTTGGTGTAATATTCATCGCATGGAAGAAAAACCCTGTGAGGAGTGGTCCGTACTATTTAAAGCTTCCCTTGTTAACATGTCATAAAACACGTCAGACTTTTTTAAGCTAACAAATTACATTCACATGCATTCGAAGTCCACATAAAGTTAACTAATGATAAAGTATTTTGGTCGTTTAATATATCTGTTGAATTGGGAAAATTTGGGAAAGAACTCGGCAAAGTTAAGTCTACACTACACCATAGTGCTAACAGTGTGTTTCGAAACATGAGAACCTTTTTTTAAACCGTCTCACCGTTTTCGGTATGTAATAAAATTATGTCTCCTCCTGGATCTTCCTGGTAACTCAACAAACAACATAGAAATTAACACTTGAAGTGTTTATTTTTTTGCAATATAATGAAAAAATTAAAAAAAAATTATATCTGAGTGCAAAGTGCATCGAATAAATATTCTTAAACTAATGTTCTTTATTTCAACGTGATTTGAACACAACAGAAGTTAATTGTAATGTAAGTAAAGCTTCCTCAATAAAACGAATTAGGTATTAGCGTTTAGGGTGTTTATTTTATGCAACATAATGACGAGATGCAAATTTCTAGCAAATTTCGACTAAAGTTACTTCCACTTTCAATAACATTCACTAATTTTAGAGAAACTGACCTGTTGTCTTTAAAGGTATTTTAGTAGATGTACACTTGCATATCTCAAGAGAAGTGAATTGTGATGTACGTATGGAATATGGGTCAGAAAACGCAAAGGAATGGTGGCCAGTAGATTTGAATTTTTACCAAAATGAAGTAAGTCTTGGCCAAGTTCATTTTTAAAATTTATAACTTAGTTAAAACTATAGCCCCATTTATAAAATTTTAAGTGAGTAACCATCACCAAAATGTCTGACATTTTATATCGAAGTAATGTAAAATGTGTAAGGCCTATTGGAATCGGGAGACATACAGTGCTCCTGAGCAGTGCACTGGTTCGCATGTGTGGTGCAGCGGCAACCCGGACCACTGCACTGTGACTGAGGTTGGCGCTAATGACCAAGCTGTCGACGCGCCATTAAGCTTCATCTCCCCCCCCATATCGTGACTAATGGCGACATATCCGAACCTATTTCATTTCTGGTAGATAATGACAGTTCGGGCAATAGCCTGTGAGATAGCTCAGGAGCTCCCTATGGGATATGACTCACAGATGGCCTTACTCAATAAACAGCCTCACCTAGCACTATCAGCATTGCTGGAAGGCCATGAATGACTACAAATGGTGGTCACGTGCCTAATGTTGTCATATCCAACAGCACAGTGAGATAGCTCATGAGCTATCAACCAGTCTCACTCCCAGATAGACTAACTCAATAGAGAATTTCTAATTAATGCAATAGGCCTAGATTTCGACATATGACCTTATGCTTAAAGGATCTTGAGCGATCCCCGTGGGTGCCAGAAGGACTTGATAACTCATAGGGAGCAGTGAACTGGTGTTTTTACAAAAACAAGATTTAAAAAAATGGATAACAGCTGTGATAGTAGACACCCATTTGACATGCATACTAATTTCGTGGTAAATGAGGGTAGAGTTAAGTTGCATGTAATAATCAAGATGGGGAACAATGTGGATCTGTGTCTATAGATGAACCATAATGCTGGAATTTAATTATTCTTCTAATAGGAATTTAGCTATTTTCCAGTTCATCGTTGATGAAGTGAAGTAATGTCCCATTTTTTTTACAAACAAACAAAAACATTGGGGCTGCTACATTAGTCAATGGTACAAAATAAGGGAGAGGATAACTTTCTTCTCTGCAATCCAAAGGATAAGAGTTGGTGCCAGTGTACATAAAAGTCGTATTTTCTACAGTCTACGTAACAGCATCCTATGATCTGTTATTGTCGTCAATAACAGACCAAAACATCAAATGAATATGTAGTGACATGATGGAAATACATTTTCCTTTCGTAAACAGACAATGAAATTAAAACATGTTGTAGGCATTAGATATAAACGTAAAGTGAGATCCACATGTCAGTATCCTTTTTTTGCTATACTCCCTTTAACCTATATTAGCTCATCATCATGGTTCAATAACACACATTAGCTCGTTTTTAAGACTGCAGTTACTAGGAACGGGGCAGCTGGCATATACCCGTTTTGCCATATACCCGTTTCGCCAAATCCCGTTTCGCCGATTCCTGTTTCTCTGAAAATTTTGCCTTTTTTGCCAAAAATTTAAGCTCCGATTGAAATTCTGCAAAAGGGAAATACCCATTACGCTGAATCCCCTTTCTCTGAATCAATTAATTATTTTTACAAAATTTGACGTTTGAGAAGTTAAAGATGGATTTCTAATGAAAGGAATTTGTGACTAGATGCGATTACTGATGATATGTGCTTATCCACAGCTAGCGCGGCAGTGCGAACCAGGCACGTCATTTGGAAAATAAAATTATTCAAAATTAAGATACTGATTAAAATTCGATGAAATGGAAATCGACAAAAAGATCATACACCAGGGTATAAATCAATAAAGACAGAAAAAAACAAGACCTTGAATTGTAGGCGGGCTCAGTAGCACGAAGTGTTTATCTTCCTACGATAGCAAGCTGTTTTTAGCATGTAATATAAACGGTAATAAATGCATGAGGAAGAAAGTTAAAACAGGTAAGTAAAAACACATAACAATGGAAAGAATTGCATGATAATTTTCATTAATGACAAAAAAAGCGTCACTCACCATTTTTTCTTTAAATTAGAATGTTAACCATGTTGAATCAGTTCAACGTAGTTTTACAAAAAATCTGAAAGGTTTTAGGAACTTAACTTATGGTAATCGCATTAAGATTCTGGGTATCGAATCACTCGAACTTAAAAGGCTGAGAGCAGATCTATGTCTTACTTATCTTCTAGTATGTGGTAATTTAAAGGTGGACTCATCACTCTTTTTTGAATTCCGCCCTAGAAATTATACCAGAGGCCATCCGTGGAATCTCGTCGTTCAGCAATCTCGTACAAATACTAGAAAAATTCTTTTTTTGCAATTGCGTGGTTAATTGTCGGAATAGTCTGCCATCATCAGTGGTCAACAGCCTCGCCGTTTTCAAAACTTGTGTGAATACCACTTGCTTGGATAGAATTTTTGCATAGGAATATGATTTAAACCTTTAATTTGTTGACGGGATTTACGGCTCACTTGCCGGCTATCACTGGGTATTAATCAAATTTAAGTCATCGCTCAGCCTAGGATTTGATGCTTATTATTTTTTTCCAGGTTTCTCCCAACCTCCGTTGTATACTTTTTGGAATTGTAGTTTGTTTTCCATTAATACTTGTAATTTAGTGTTTACTTTTTAGGATTGTATTTCTTGTCTCTCTTAGTTACTTTTTAATTTTGTGGACGGGTGTAAGACGCTTGCCCTTCCCAGCTTCCTTTTGTCCATTGTGCAAATAAAATTCATCTTATCTTATTTTATCTTATCTTAATGACACGAGTAAAACAGCAGATAAAAAATGCAAACAAAGAAATGGACATTTACTTATCAACAACAGGCTCATCCTTTATTCTATAACGACCATACGAAATGGATGTTATTCCGTTTGAATTTATGTTTGTCTTGTAGTGTTGTGCACTTAAAAGATAATTTATTTTGAACAATAAAGAAAATATTGTGTTTATGGAAGGTCATTTAGACATTTCAAGTAATGATCGCTGGCTACATTATTTTATAGCACTCTTTTTTCAATACCCTTTGCCAATTTTTTACAGTTATCAGCAATGACAATGTGTGCAGATTTGATTTACACTTACAAAAAAGAAATGGACATTCCAAATAATGCATCTTTGTATTACCCCAAGACATTCATATTAGTCTCGCTACACTGTAGTTGGTCTATTGGATAATTGCTTGTATCATTACGCTGAATTTCAGATAATGTGTGTATGCGTGTAAGTCGGGCGTGAAGTTTTGGTAAATGAAAGAAATGGTATTGGACAATATTTACCAATACCCATTTACCCATATTTACGTCTCATACAACCTTAATGAAATTCGCACATACGTAATTTAGACTTCTAAAATGGCAAATCCCAAAACAAAGGATGATTTAACGCAATTTTCTTACGATGCAAGTTGAACATGGTTAGATCTGGAGCTAAAAAGTTAAAATAATGAAAAGTAGGTTGTTGTGCAACGTTGAGGGTTAGACATGGGATAGGGATAGGGGTGAGGGGGGGGGATTGAGGTTTAATGGCGCGTCGACAATTTGGTCATTAGCGCCAACCTCAGTCACAGTGCAGTGGTAGGGGTGAGGGTGGTAGGAACAGCAGTGGAGTTAGAGGGTGTTGCTGGCATAAGTTGCATAACCTCGAATATTAAAAAAAATCTTCTCAGCAACCGAATAATTTAGCAATACCACTAATTAAAGGTCCACTGATAGCACTTAATATGGAAGCTAGTAAACCTCCCCACAATCCACCTTATTGTAACATGGGTAGGGGTGACGCTTTTTATTCTTGAGCAAAATTTGGTACAAACATAAGATATTAACACTTTATTGATTTTTTTCTCTACCTTTAACAATATTTAAAATTAAGAGACAAATAGCGACTTAAAGTTTTGGGCAGTCTAAGAACACTTTCTTGATATATGGTTTAATTATCTTCATATGCAGTAATGCTAACAGAAGGGTGAAATCTTTAACGTTGTTTAGCACGGCTCTAGGAATAATTATATGCTTATAGGTTGCTAAAATATGTTGGTACGGAAATGAAGGGCATCAGTTGTGGTAGTGTGTAAATCCACAAAAAGAAAATTATAAGGATGTAGGGTTGCAAGGTAATTACAAGGTTCAATCTTTAAAAATTAGAAACATGAATTTAGAGCCAACAGAGAGCAGTGTGACCACAATTTGTATTTGGTTCAAGTCCTACGAGTTCTTGAAAAAGAAAAAAAAGTGTGTACGTGTGTCACGTTTTTCTCTTCACGTGTTACGTTAACGTGCTGCTTTTTCGATGATGTCCATTAAAGTAATGTTTTTCGTTAACTGGCTAGAGGAATTTTTTGGTCTTGTGTGGTAATTGCATGTGTTAATTGTTTGGGCTTCTGCCCCGAAAATTTTTTTTTACCAAAGTCGTGTCGTTTAACTGCCGTTTCCCTTTTTCCAAGTCAATGTTAGGGGTAGAGGCATGGCTGGTAGTGACATACCGGTGGGGTAACTGTTTTGTAAACTGGGGAGGCATCACTTAAATTTAGTCTTTTTAATTTATTGAAATTGGCTAACCCATGGCTGTGCCCTGGAACCGATGTTTAAGCGATAATACTCTGCGACAATTATTCCGTTGCATTAGTGTGTAACTTTGTACATTTGTTTGTTTCCTATCCTGTCATGCATTACTTTGGAACAATGTTGCCTCACTAATATTTGTTTGTATTTACTTTTCTCCTTCCCGATGGCTCTTTTCTATGCCTGGTGTTGTTTTGGGCACTGAGCAAAAGTCGTTGGTTTTTGTTCTGCCTGACGACGTTTTAATTGAACTGTTGTTATCTGTTATCATGCTGTTTTGGGGACCGACTGTAAGTTCGGATTGAAGTTGTAGAGAGTCTTGTATGCTGTTTTCGATTATGAGCTGGGCAAAAATGGAAGTTATTCTGTACCATGTTTGGATGTCATCATATGATTAGACTTGTCAAATACATAAACTTAAAATGATTTTCTCGGACATTGGAGCTAAAAACTGTTGTTGACTATGCAAATTTGAACTTGTTTTTGGTTTTTTACTCTTGTCTTAGAAAATACTGTTTGGTATTAACACCTACATCGTTCCCAATACAAACTCACTGTACCCATAATTTAAAAAAATTACGAAATAAAAGAGTGTGTGAAAATTTTCTTTTCGAACTTTCTGGCGTATGCTTCTTTTTCTCTGTTTTCATAGGAGTGTAAGTACAAGACGATCCAACAGCCTCGGATTTTGGGTTTCATGTTTAGGTCAATAAGCAGACTAAAGTTCTTACTCAGTATTCAGTGACGTTGTTCTTAACGATTATTGAAACATATTGTGTACAACACAGAATAAACTAATCCCATGGTGATGCTTACATTTAACCATGATGTCGTTAAGCAAATTGGTATGTAAGGTGTATACCAGTTTGTCGACAATACAGAGACAGCCGCTAGAAATAGAATCAAATACCTCCATGTTAAACCCGTTATGAAATGATATTTTCACTGGTAGCTCTCCTTTAAGTGCCTCAAATGTGTCTTGATACTCGCCGAAACAGTAAAAGACTGACGTTGGTGCTTGTTCGAAAAGCTCTTACGAGCGTAGTATTAATTGGGTTATAGCTGAATTCTTTCTCGCAAAAGTTGAACCAGCGAAAATGCAATTGCTGGGATGAATCAGTTAAACGTCCATTTCTGACTAGCGATGTCTACCTAACGATGCCTCGTTGTATTTTTTTTACCGATTGGTGATTTTGTACCCTCTTCTGATTTCTGCCAAAGTTAGTGAAGAAAGTTTTCGTTAAAGGTAGTCAAAAAAAATCGATGTGTTTATTCCTTGCGAGCCTGCGGCTAATTTCAATGTTTATCATTTCATTGAGTAAAGACCCTAAAAGTTTCCTTTTTTTGCATTTATCAAATCTATTCAAAAATTGCATTTTCATGATTCTTGTTTGTAATGCACCGTAAGTGAAAAAATGAACGATTTGTGAACTTCAGTATGATTTTGTTCAGTTTTCACACTTGTTGGCAATGTTTTAAAAATGCAGCGCAGATTCCAAATTTTTTTTATTAAAATAAAGGTTTAGCTATGGTAGTTTCTTTACTTGTCCTAATCTATTACTTATTTTATTTTGGGTTAGGTTCAGGTGAATATCAAGTTTCTGTTTGTTTCGTTTGTATATCCGGTTGTATAAATATAAATGATGGAATCAACCTGAAATGGTGTGGTAACTAAGAGGGCACATAAGAATCTCTGAGTTAATGTTGAAAATTTGTTGGGTCTTCGAAACACAATGCCATGCTCAGGATTCATTAATCAGTATTTTTTGTAAAGATTTTAGTTTAACACTATTGTTATTTCAAGATAATTCGTTCAATAATGTGGCATCGACACGAAGGGACAAAAAGTTAGATCACAAGAGTCATTTAGTTAGTACACAAGTATCGGCATATCAATTTGAGCCCACGACGGCATCTTTGGTTGAGTGCAAAAAAGGCCACCTATGATCCTACCCCAGGCTCCGTAGAAAATACTGGTTCACAGGTCTTGAACTACAAACAATAAGCCGGTTTTCACTTGTATCTGTAAACAAAGCCCACAGAGCATTTGGAGCTAATATTCAGCACTTGGAAGAAAAAAATGTGAAGAGTGGTACTTACTATTTCAAGCTGCCCTTGTTATTATTTCGGAAAATTTTTGTGCACATTAAATTAAAATGCGCACGAAATCTACATAAGGCAAACTAATTAAGAAGTCACTCGCTCATTTGTTCACAAATATTTGGTCGAGTTGTGCAAAATTGTGATTCATTCTGCATATTGCTGAACCATTTCGTTAGATCAAAGAATGCACAAATTTAGTTTACAGTTTAGAAAAATAGCAGATATATAACGCTAATTGCAACCACAGTGCTTACTGTGCGTACAGATGCATTAGTAATCAAATTTTTTCTTATATATCCTTACCCTTCTCTGCATCTAAGTTTCCTGGATCAACGCTCGCATCTATAACGAGCGAATTAGAAATTGACATTTAGCCTGGAGATCTTATTTTATGCACTACACTCACGACATACAAATTATAAGTAATTGAATGCAAGTGCCGATTATATTTTCTTTAAGTAACTTTCACTATTTCTCGTAATTTAAGATTTATACTACACAGGCATTTTCTAGTAATAATATCTAATATAAGTAAATAAATGTGATGAATTGGTGGTCTTAACAAAATTATGCAAGTTTGAACCATAGTTACATACAAGAAAGTTATAATGCAGTTAAAATTTTAACCCTATTATAAATTTGAAGAGAGTACCCGTGGTTGAAAGCTGCAACAGTTTAAGAGAAATAAGTAGACACAAACTGCTGTAAATAATATTAGGAGAAATTGGAAATTAGCCATTAGCGAAAATAATACACTATAAATAACGTAGTTCAGTAAACCAAACCACGTTTATGCACTTACGTTTCGTCGGATAGGCATAACCTGGATTTGAAACGGCAACACAGTTCCCCCCAGATCACTTGCATAGCGCCTTAATCACTACGGCCACATCCTCCACTGGCATAAAGAAAACTCACTGAACCCGTTATTACGGTCATAACCGTGACCAGGACATCATTTGACCGAAATCTGCTCGGCCATAGGCAATGGAGAGGGAAAACAAATGATACACTCATAAGGCTTAATAAAGGAGAAATAAATAGACACAAATCGCTGTAAATACTATTAAGGAAAATTGGAAATTAGCCATTAGCGAAAATTGTACACTAGAAATAACGTAGTTCAGTAAGCCACCTTTATGCACATACGTTTTGTCAGAGAAGCATAACCTGGATTTGAAACGGCAACACAGTTCGCCCCCAGATCACTTCCATAGCGCCTTAATCGCTATGGCAACATCCTCCACTGGCATAAAGATAACTCACTGAACCCGTTATTACGGTCACAACCGTGACCAGGACATCATTCGACCGAAATATGCTCGTCCATAGGCAATGGAGAGGGAATACAAACGATACACTCATAAGGCTCAATAAAGGAGAAATAAATAGACACAAATCGCTGTAAATATTATTAGGGAAAATTGGAAATTAGCCATTAGCGAAAATTGTACACTAGAAATAACGTAGTTCAGTAAGGCACCTTTATGCACTTACGTTTCGTCGGAGTAGGATAAAATGGATTTGAAACGGCAACACAGTTCGCCCCAGATCACTTGCATAGCGCCTTAATCGTTATGGCCACATCCTCCACTGGCATAAAGATAACTCACTGAACCCATTATTACGATTACTACCGTAACCAGGACTCCATTCGACTGAACTCCAGGTCATGGTCGTGACCTTACTAACGGGTTCAGTGAGTTATCTATATGCCAGTGGAAGAGGTGGCCATAGCGATTAAGGTGATATGCAACTGATCTGAGGGCAAACTGGGTAGCCGTTTCGAATCCGGGTCATACCACTTCGACGATACGTAAGTCCATAAAGGTGGCTTACCAAACTACATTATTTTTTAATGTATAATTTTTGCTAATAGCTAATTTCCATTTTTTCTTAATGCAGCAGTTTACACAGAACCTGGTTTTCTTTCTATCTGCTGATGTTTTACTCCGGAGCTAATATACGTCTACAGGCAAACAAAATGTAGGAGAAGCGTTCTTTACATAATTATACAACTATGCGTATGCGTACTTAACTGTTGAATGCGATGCCATATTTGTAACCACACTTTTGTGATTTTAATTGTTACAAAGTAGTACTTTAAAACCACTTATCATGCGCAATAGCTCAGCATGAAAAGGTCAAATTTTGAAAACCTTTTGCTTGCCCCAAAATTGACATCGAATATAGAAATTTGATAAATGCGTCGCTCATTACCATTTTATTCCATTAAAATATATAATGACACCTATTGAGCTGTTTGGCTTCCACAACACAGTCATTTCTTGTTGTTGTTGTTGGACTCTTTGCCCTCAGCTGGAAACATTGAACTATTTTCAAGTTTTATAACTTAAAACGTAGGTAGGAACAAGGCTTAGGGCCTTTGGAATGCTATTTACATGTGACTGCAAAATTCTTTATGTTGTTCCTATTTTTGTTGGGGAAATTTTGCTTAAACCCAAATATCGAACTAATTAACCAATTTTTAATTTTATAACCTAAAACGTAAATATGAAGAAGGTATGAATGGCATTTTGATGTGACTACAATATCTTTTTTTAGAGCGTGATTATGCTCAAACTTAGAGAACAACCCATTGAACCAATTATCAATTCTTATAGATTAGAAGGATTTAAGGCGTTTGAATGCAATTTTAATGTGAATACAATATTCTTGTTGTTGTACTTCTTCGTGATAGGGAATTTTTGCTTTCTACTTCCCGTCAAATCCGTGAGAAAAATTTTCAATTTGTATAGCTTAAACGTAGGTGGGCGCTATTTTATTGTGACTGATTTATGTCAGAAAGCGTTCATCTAATTATCTCATACCGTGATTGTCTCATATAACAATTGTATAGTTGTTTAATTTACCTAAAATATCTAAAAAAAAAAACAATATCAGCATTAAAAAAGCGCAAGCATATAAAATACGTTTCTAAGCCTTCAAAACACTTAATGTTTTAAAAGAACAGATGCTTGAAAAAGACACGTAACCCATCAGTGTCACACTGAAGTGTGTTAAAAAAGTTCAGGTCTCCCAGTCCTCCTATATTTCCTATAAAGCTTCTATACATCATGAAATGCTTATATATTTTCTATTCCGAACTGAAATATTGTCCTATTTATGGTAGTTTACTTTGCTATGCTAGTTATCTGGGATCCGAAAAGAAGAACTTCGATCATTCCCCTCCGTGGTGCTGCAGCATTGTACGAAAACGGAATATGAATTGGTCGAGCGGTCAAACACGGTCAAATAAAACATGTACCAACTGTGTTTGTGCACTTAACAGCTTTTTTTCTTATTTTCCTTAATGCACTGTAGGACAACAACAAAAATACTGAATAGCCACAATAACCCACTGCATCCAGGGTAATGATTCCGATAAATATCCTATAAATTTTGTTTGATTTTTCTGTAAAACTCCTATTTTTTAACAAAAAATTCCTGTATTTCCTATATTTTATCCATTGAAATTGGCTGGGAACCATGGGAGCTCCAGCATGTTTTTTTTGGCGAATGCCGACGTTTCTTTTAAACGTATTCATGTGAAGCTAATGGCAGACGTGTCTTTTTCTCGTGTCAGTTCCTTTACAGCATTAAGTTATGTAAGGCTTACATCCGTATTTATACACTAAAGTTTTTTTATTACAATTCTAGCTTTCACGATATATGTTGTTATAGCCATTGTTTCAAAGTAAAAGCTACAGTATTGCTCCATCATTGAAAGCACTGATTAAAAGTGGAGGCATAACTAGGAAAACCATTATTATTAGAGAAAAGCTTTGTTAAACCATTGTTGAAACCATTGTTTAAAAGTGGGTAGTATATGTACATAATAATTCTGGATCTCGGCTGAGCTTTTAAAAGGAAAGATAAAAGGAAAACCGGAAGGACAACAATTACTTTAATCGCTTCTCATTGTTTTCGTGCACGTGTAATGTCTTTGCTACGGTGCCTAACAATTCCTGGTGCACGTGCTAAGGATTGAAAACTATCGTACAAACTGTTGATTGTTGATGGGTAGCATGAAAGAATCCATGTTTCAGCTAAATGCGTATAGTTTTAAATCAAACTATGCTACGTTATTAATTTCGTTGGTCTCGAAATTGGCAGCTGAAAATGATGCAATGGCTTATTTAATTCGCAGATGAAGGCTTTCAGAGCTGAGCTGAATTGTTTCAAAGTGGACAACAACAATCACTGCTGAGCAGAAGGCTGAACATTGCTATCTTGCAAAGTAGTCGTTTACAATCAAATCTCTGTGAGTGAAAACAAAACAATAATGAGCCATTGTTAGGCCACGATAGGGCGGCGATTTCCTTCTTTCAACTCCCAGAAAAGGAAAATGCCTAAGCAACCGTGCTAAAGGCTTCAACTTTTGTTCTACGAAAGCTTATTTATTGACTTCCCACTGGTTGCGCAGATTCAGTGACTGAGGCCAACCAAAATCACCGTTTGTCAGCCAGTGTGCGCAAAAATTGGATTGAAGAAATTTTAATCCGTGAAAGCGTTTCTTAGCCAGTGTGTGCGAAAATGGTAGTGGGAGTGTGGAGTTGGGAGTGGGAGTGGGGAGTTGGGAGTGGGAGTGGGGAGTGGGGAGTGGGAGTGAGGGGGTTGGGAGTGGGGAGTGGGAGTGGGGCCGGGAGGGAGGGGAGTGGGCCTGTAAACTTAATTCATGACCGGCTCTGTGCGTAGCACGGGCTTACTCTAGTGTAAGAATAATAACGTATTTTTAAAAGCAGGAGGTACAAGACTGAAGTATTAGTACGAGGTATAAGTAGGAATACATATAAGTACAAAACAGCAAGAATATACTAGTGATTATTTACCTCTCGTAGCACGTATGCCAGTTAGGCTATACCAACAAACTGATGCTCCTGGCTTGATTTTGAACCTTTTATGCTTTTCAGCAAAAGAATGGAATCTTGTTGGGGCGGTTCAAATCCCGGGATCATCATAGGATCTCGGAATCATTATCGCAGTAGAGTAATAAAATATCCATTATGTGCCAGAATATAACCATTTTTAACTAAACTTAAAAAGCACTTGTGGAATGTTACAAAGTAAAAACAGGAAAGTGCACGGATATATATAATACTCGACGTTTCGGCACATCACATAGCCATTATCAAGAATAAAAAATATCACAAGATAATTCCATGAATCAAGTTGACAGTAAAATTTTCATTCGAACCTTACCCCCCTCTCGAGGGGGTGTTTTCCGTGCACATCCACATATTTTTTCAGGACTTTTTGGTGTATTTCCACCATTTTACTGTGGTAGAGGAACTTACGTCATCAACAGGCCACCAGCTTCCCCCTGATCAGCATTCGTCACCAGTAGCCAAACCAACCTTCCTGATGAAGTAATACTTGAATGCTCCCTTTCCCATAGTTCCACCAATTCAGTGGATTCCTAGCCATACCACCAGTAGTAGAATTTTTCCTCAAATCTAACAGATTTTACATTAATATCAACTGTTGACTTTTGTGTCAAAACGATATTGTTCAATTGCCCCAACCTTGATTTAAAAAAAACGCACAATGGAACAATCCATTGTAATATTCGGGTGTAATATTTCTTTTGAAGTTAATCAAAAATATCACACAACAGTATCTCTAAAATATATTGAAGTTATTAACTTGTTTAAACACCAGTTATGCACGGAAAACCATCCCGGTTGGTGGAATGACTAATGGGACTAAACGATGCCACAGGTTCCTCCAAATACCCAACTCCAGTGCTTGATTCCCAACTTTAGATGTCCAGGACCAAATTTGTCAATTACCATCTCGAAATAATCGTTAACTCTGTTAACAGCTTCCGAAGTTTTGCCTCCACAATTTCATCGCGTCGCATGAATGTCTTCCCGTTTAGTGCTCTGTTGTTCTCTCCTTCGCGATTCAATAATGCAGCGTGTTTGCCACCCACAGAGCATCCAATATTGGCTGAAATGGAAAAAACTTCACAGCCAGTGCAAGTGATTTAATCCACTTTTTTGGTAGAGAGACTTCCTCGAAGGTGTATAAGTATGCTTTACCTATTGGTCACAACAACTGTTAAAACGTTGCGGTCAGTCAGTTACGTTATTATTGTTAACAATACGATGCTTTGAGGGTTATATCAAAGCGTAATGTTAATTCATAGTTGTTCTATTGTTGTTCGATCTGTCGGAAAATAATGGAATGAGAACTTCACCCTTCATCTGGCAATGGTATTTCCTTTCGATACTGCTACATGTAAGAGAATCGTGCATATTTTGGTAGAGAGATGTCTTCGAAAGTGTATAACGTTGCTCTACTTATTTTCATCCCTACCAATGTTAAAACTATGTGGTGTAAATCCCAAATTGACTGGCTGCAACAATGCTCAGCAATGCTTGCATACGTATTCAGCATACTAACTCTTCAAACTTGTTCTGCACTCTTATTTTGCACACTTAATTTGTGCACTTTTTAATTTCTTACCACCATGACCATATTCACAAAGCAATAGGCTACTTTGTATTTTCCATTAGTATTACGTTCTAAACATCCAGTATTACCTTTTTCAACAATTGCAACAATTTTGTTGTTGGCATTGTTGTTCGATTCCGAATAACCCCTTCAGCAAACTAGTAAAAAAAGATATTCCCCCATCAGACTTACAACCAAAATGTAGTAACAGCATCCCACGTGTAACGTTTAATCAAAAGCTTATTGTTAAAGCATAATTGCTCTTGATAATGGTGTGTTGCTTGATACTGAATTACCCTTTTGATGAACAAGGGAAATGAGAATTTGCCCTGTTAATCACTAACGAAATTATTGTAACAATATGACGCTTGAACCGTCATATCAAAGCATTTTGTTCAAGCAATGTTGCTAGATTGTTGTTGGAGGTTTCGGAAACAAGGAAATTAGAACTTCTGCCTTCATCCAAAAAAGGTATATCGGTTCTATGCTGCTACACGAAACGAAAGTAGGGTCCTAAGACAGTTATATCATGGATTTTGAAAATATGAGCCGGTGTAAGCTACTTAATGCACACTTATGGAAAAACGACGTCCTTGGAGTTGTATTTTCGGAGGCTTGGCTCTTTTGGACGCTTCCACACCTTCTCTACCAAAAAGGGTGTATTAAATTGTTTACACCGGCCCAGTATTGCAAAATCCATGCTATAACCATTACTTAGGCAGCCGTGGCGATAAATTTACACCTTAACTTACTACAATGAAATAAGTATTGTTAACTGTGAGGGCAATGTTTTGCCTCAGCATTTATGGTGATAAACTCAGGCCGATCACTCTAGACAATGAAGTGCGCCTGGTTTTTGTTGCTCCTGTAGCTTTTAAAGGTCACGGGAGCTACTGACAGTTGCTATTTGTAGAATTCGTTGATGAGGGAAGCAAATAAAAAGTGCATAATATTTTCATATGCTGCATTGTTTTTCGGGGTTGTTTGACTCCTGTTATCAAACATTTGCTAATAAAACAGTGAAAGAAACAGCACGAAAAACATGTCAACACCAAGGAACAAAATACACTGAAATGACAAACTTAAAATTAAAAAATCTTTTGCTTCTTGGTCAAAACAGGGTAGAAAAGGCGGAGAAATCTGCTCAGACCTTTTCCCTGTGCATGACAGGGGGGGGGGAGATGAGGCTTAATGGCGCGTCGACAGCTTGGTCATTAGCGCCAACCTCAGTCACAGTGCAGTGCATGCTAGGGTAGTGAGGATCAGACGCCTTTAAGTCCCCTTATGTTTGTTATTTCTCCTGCATTGTGGGAAATCCTTTGGTTTTCAGTATTGACTGGAGATGCGAGTGGGGAAAAATGCTATTATTGATATCTGTTTAGTCCTAATTATAATTTACAAGATTGTGAAAATGCTTTAGATCAGGAGTACAGTATATAAAATTAAATGCTCTGAACCAACTTCGAAGGCATTATGTGTGTGGAGCCCCCAAAAATTACGTGAAAGGATTATAGCAAATAGGTCTAATTTCAAATTGACAAGACAGCTCAAATAGCAGGTTCAACACTGTATTAACACTGTATAGCTCAATCATCAAATAAGAAATCGAGAGGGCACTTCCCTGACCGGAGCAACAGTCACATTCATTTTCAAGAAAAACAACTCAGCGCCCGAATTAATCTTTAACACTGGTCATACTTTCACATCAGTCTTCATCACAACCACATGCGCCAGACGGAAAATGAAATAAAGAATATATCCAATTATTACAAATTTAGGACTAAACATCTTTCAATGTTAGCATTTTTCCTCTCTACAACCGCCTCCCCGTCAATCTGAAAACCGAAGGATTGGCCACATTGTGCAGATATCGCATATTAGGAGAAGTGTAAGCTTTTCATCATTACTTTGACCCTACCATGTGTAGGAAGAGGTCTGGGCTAATTTCTCCTCCTTTTGTTAGCCTGTTTTGACTAGGAAACAAAAGGTTTTAAATTTGAATTTAGTCATTTTAGTGTATTTCGTTCCTTGCGTTTGACATGTTTCTTGTTGAGCTTTAAGCCTTGTTGACATGCTCGTGCACCGTCAATCTCTATTTCTATTGTTTTTAACTCACACTTCGTAACAGAGTGCAAACCACCAAAAAACATAGTGCAGTGTATGTAAACTAAGTGGACTTTTTATTGGATTTGCTTCCTCTTCGAAAGTTGTTATTGTTATTGTAAACAAATACTGAAAACATGAAGTTCAACTAAAAATAATTTTGTTGTTCTCTATGCCCTCAGCAACAAACTAATCCTCTTGTAAATGAAGTTGATTAATTTTGAATGTTGCATTCAGTGATGGAACCAGAGTGAAGTCGAACAAGGAGAGGAACCCTAAATTTTAAACTGGGAAACGGCTAAACATTTTAGGGCCGAGATGTTATTCTGAAATAGTTAAAATTTATATGTTGCAGTTGAAGGTGTATATAGTGGTCTCTCACACTAACTTAACTTCTTCAAAATTTCTCCATGGTGCCTTTTACGGTTGCCAATCATATCAACGACACCCAGGCAGATTCATTGAGCTCTGTCACTGCTTTCGCCACCATTATTACAACAGCAATAATTCAAATTCACAATTAAAAAGTACGTAATTTAGAAACCTCACCAGTAAAAATATTTAGTTTAAGATTGTTTGTTGGTATATATGTTGGCGTTGTAAAGACCTATCACCAAAAATATGAAAAAGTGTTGATATCCAACAAAATAAAACAGTGTCGTTTAAAATAATTTTGTAGGTCAGAGTTTATAGTACAAGCTAAAAATATAATTTTGGAAGTTTATTGTTTTGTTCCCCCCCCCCCCCGAAGTTTATTGGTAAGGTATGGAATGTCAGCTGCTCCATTTGAGATCATGGTCCTTAATTAATTCTCAGTTGGATATGGTTATTTTTATTTCACCATCACCAAAGAGGCCAACTGCCTAGCCTCCATTTTTTTTGGAAATGGAGTGCCTTTTCAACAATATACTGGTGACAACAGTAACTGTCCTGGATTGCTTAACAATGAGAACGCACTACAAGATGGAATATCTTCATTTGGTGGTACTTTATTGTTTACACTAAAGTATAGAGATGTAAATAAGCTATGACTGTATTAATAAGTGAGCAAAAATTAAAGTCGATATTGGTACTAAAGAAATAAAGCAACCAAAAGATAAACGAGTACACTCATGTTACATGGACTCATAATGTCAGACGGTATGATTATGTAGCAGGTAGAGAGGCGAGAATCAGCTTTTGTAATGCTTTAAGGATTCGTGGTTTAGAATTTAGACTGACGTGCATGAACACTCATTACTAAATGCAATCTATAAGAGTCTGTGAACAATAAATTACTAACCACTGTTCATTTTTATTTTTGTTTTTGAACTTAAGCATTAGGGAAAACCCTTAGTACCTATGAACATTTGATTAAAATGAGGTTTTTAATAGGTATTAGACCTAGCTCTATTTGTGTATCCTAAAATTGCATTGCAAGGTTTGGTTTTAGTTTTTCATTCGTGTTTGTTTTAACAAATTTATTTTGTTTTTCTAAAATATTTAGGTAACTGAAGAAGGGGCAGAATAAGAATACATTAAGTAGGAGCCAATATAGGTATGGGATATCATTGATTAAGGAACTGTTTTTTTTTGTTAGCATTATACATGCTACAACAATATATCTCCTCTAGCACACTAATGCACCTAATCAAATTTAAAAAATGAACTACAACATACATAAGCATTAAAAAAACACTTAAGAAAAGTGAATGTGTGTAGGAAAAATGAAATGTAAAACCCATAATGAAAACACAGAGGTATTTTCAGACTAGTGTAATAGAATGTTCTTAGCCACTGTCAACTTCATTTACTTCTATCGTTAAATAACTAATATATTTTTTTTACCAACCTTCAAGAGTCCGTCTTTTTGTCCCAAAATCTGACCGACCGCCTCTTCGAGTGTTTTTTCTTCGACCAATTCTCCCTTTTATGTCATTATCCCACATACCAACATTTCTTTGCCCTCCATTGTACTCCCAGCTGTCACCTTTTTGCCATCTTTCAGATGCACCCAATTCTTGAACATTTCTTAATTCCCTTGTTCCCCATATATGTCTCACTGCTGGTGCTTGAAATTCTGGAAAACATTAGGTTACAGAGAATAAAATGAAATGGTGTTTTCATTGTTTGGCAGATTACAAAAAATTACTATGTTTTTTTATCTGATTCTCAGAGATCCAGTTAGAGATGCAACTTATAAATTCAATGAGTACAAAAGCAAAGCAGTATAGAAACGAAATTAGGGAATGATCTGTCAAGTATCTATTTTAACCATTTATGAAAGAAATTTAAATAAAATTACCCATAGAAATATAAATATAATTTAAATAGAAACATTTCTATGATAGTGATACAAAATGATGGAGGTCTGCTTAAACAATGGAATTTTGTTTATTCGGTTAGTTCATGTTCAACCTTCAGTAGAATTTAGAAAATGTTTAAGCCTTTCAGAACTAAAAAATGAAAGTGAATAATCTTGTTACTTGAAAATATGGTTTAATTATCTATTTTAGTTCCTTGCTTAAGATTATTTGGTAGGCCATAAATGTTGAATAATATTTTAGGGAATGGTCATTATTTATCGCTGGGGGGGGGGGGGGAAGGAATTTGGGAGTCAAGAATTTTATAGACCATTTCGGGGGGGAGGGGGTCATAAACTTTTCAGGACCCGTCAAGAGGCGGGGATCAAAAACACACTGACCAACTGCAAGAAAAAGTCATTTTTGTACCTCAAAAATGTGGTACAGCGAAGCTAATGACGTTGCTGCTGCTATTTAGTAATAACGCCGAACTATCAACCGTATAATGGATATAGCAATCGAAGGCCCGGAAGGTGTTAAAGCTATTACTGGTTATAATTGCCCTCGGACCCACACGAAGCATCCGAGGGAAGACGACAGAATATTGGCTGTAGATGGACTTGGCGCGATATAACTGTCCGAGAGAGTCCGTGGACCCCACGGTTCAACCCAATCCGTAATACAAATGATGATAATGCAATTATGCGGATGACGTACTGGTTTATTCCTCTCTAACAAACATGGTGGTATGGTACAGTAGGGGAAAATTACACATGGAAACTACGAACGGCGCTTAATCATAGTTCGTATGGAAAAATTACAAGTTCAGCCCTACGGAGTTGCAACAACGATTGTGGGAAGTTTCTGGACATATTTTGGTGCGTTTAAGTCCAATACAGTTCATGATGCTAACAGTTGACACTCATGATGCAATTATAAGAAAGGGCAATAGTTATCATGTTATCAGGTCGACACTTACATGATTGAAATAAGTCCTCCTTAGAACACTAAAATGGCAGTCACATCTTTGGGGCTAAGGACGGCGGTTTTTACTCAGCGACTGGTACACATCACCGCTGGGAGAGGAAGAAGATTAAAGAGACAGGTGATAGCCTTTACAACAATGGGACAAGAGGCATACACGAGCCGACAACAATCGCCTGGATAGGGTGTACAACACCACGACTGTTGCTCGGCTAGCGAAAAGCCAAGATGTAAAATACATTACATAAATGGGGAAATACCTTGGTGAATACGAATGCCCACACCACGAGTTCACAAACCGTAAAGTGAGGCAAAAGGAATCTGGTGGTGGTAAAGTGAAGTTAACAAACCGCAAAACCCACAGAACTCCCCCGTGACCACGTAAGGTGGGGAACGAGTGGGGATTTTTAAAGGTAACACAGAAATATAGAGGAGAAACATAATCATTAGTGCGGGTCCAAAATGAGACTAACCCGCGTTGAACATTAAGGGAAAAACACAGAATTGGTAGTAGAGCGTCGGTTCCGACCCCACGCCTCGGGGCGAGGGATAATCATCTAACTGGAAAATCGCATAATTGGAAGAACACAGTATAATTGGAAAACAGTATAACGGAAAGTCGTCTAACAGGAAATTCGTATAATGGAAAACCGTCTAACTGGAAATTCGTATAATGGATTATCGTCTAATGTCCCTGCCTCGCTCGCGCTGCCGCGCTCGCTGCGGCTATACATATAACATCAGAAACCGCAGTTAGACGTTGATCCAGTTAGACGTTTATCCATTATACGATTATCCATTATACGATATTTCGTTTAGTTGATTTTCCATTATACGATATTCCGTTTAGATGCTTTTCCAGATTTTTTATTTAGGCAGATTTTAGACAATTATCCCATTAGACGATTTTCCAGTTAGACGTTCGTCCGACGCCCCCACGCCTCCACAAATGAATACAAGGAACAAAGTATAAACACATCGAAGATAAACCAGAAAAAGGTGAGGTACAGTTTTCCTTATTGCTGATGTTAATGGCTTCCGTCGTATAAAGCCAGTGGTTAGTGGGACACATAGTTCATGGTTAGATAATTTTAGTACACTTTCTACAATAACGTAATAACAAAATATTAAGTGGTTGAGGGATAATCCTCATCCTGAGACTTAATGTGAGGCAAAGGCGGGGGCAATCCTTGAATACGCCTGGAACGCCTCACGGAAACATGCTGTACAGTCAAAGGAGATTGACGACTAGAAGAGGCAAGAACATTGTTCTGCACCCTTACAACCGCAGGAGGAGGCGTAGGAGGAAGGGGTGCTGGGGCAGTATCGCTATGGGTATCATCCGAGGAGTCATCTTCTTGATCACGAGGAAACTGAGATAGACTCGACACTTGAGACTGAGGCAGATCCCAAGACACCCCGTTTGGAGGAGGAATCCACCCGAAGAAGGCTGACGCATTCTGTTCCTCCACGAAATCAAGATTAACACCAGTGACTGTACGCATGGTAAAAGGATCATATAACTTATAATTACGGGCATGAAAATCATAACCCAAGTTGATTAACGGCTTGGCAGTGGGACCAAACGTATCCCTTTTTCCCTTGTCTAAGTGTAAGTAGGCGAGACAGCCAAACCTCCTTACTTTAGACACATTAGGGACATGCTCTGAATACCTCTCGGAAGTGGTAACACTATTTGACAAAACTTTCGTATCGAGGGTGTTACGCGCATCTGCAGCTGCTTTTAGGGCGTCGGGCCAGAAACAAAGGGGAAGCTGAGCATCGGCAAGTAACGCTCGTGCGATCTGTTTCAAGACCCAGTGTGATCTCTCAGCAGGTGAATTATTCTGAGGGCAGTGAATTGGGGTACGCAAGTGATGGATACCCTTGCCCTGACAGAAGGCTTGGACCTCCCCGCTTATAAACTCACCGGCGTTATCACTAACTATACGTTGCAGTGTTAGACCTGTCCTATTTTCCTGCTCTAGGACTAAGGTTCTAAACGCTGTGAAAACATTGGTCTTATGGGTGAGGGGAATCACAAAATACTTCCTACAGTAGATATCTACTACACTCAAGAAATACAATTCACCAGCCCGACCAGGCACACTGCTCGGTCCACAAACATCCAAATTCCACTGGCCCAGAGGACGTGACGCACAGACGCATGTAACCTTGGATGTAGTTTATTGCGGGTTTTGGTACTAACACAAATAGAACAAAAAGGGGGAGCTTGCCGATTAACCTTTGACCAACAACACGGCCCCTATTAAACAACTGCACTATACGCTCACATGGGACATGCCCATAGCGTCTGTGCATCATGTCTATGATACAGTTAGCAGCACAAGCATGTGCACTATCATTCACTACTCTAGGCTCGTCTGACGACATAACTTCACCTAGGGCAACAGCAGAGGATTCATACATTCTTCCCTGTAGGGTAAAAACCATTACATACCTCTTAGGGCTAGAGCTAGTTCTAATCAACATTTTATCCCCACTGTTGTGCACAACATAACCGGAGGAACGCAATGCACCAAGTGATACATAATTACACCTAGCATTGGGTACATAAATAGCATCATGCAGTTTTAATTTAAAGGGAAATAGCTACCATTAGCATTGTAACCCTGCACAAGTACAGTTCCTATCTTGTACCCTGTCACAAGTGTATCAAAAACAGCTAAGGCTATTTGCACCTGTTGACACTGGCCCAAGTTAATAGCCTGTGGTTTAACATTTAATAAATGGCAATCCGTACCGGTGTCTAACCTATAAAGGGCAGTATCTGAGCCAAGAGCCTCAACACCTTGTAATAATGCAGAAAAACCACATGCCTCTGGTCCACCCTCAGTTTGGGATTGAGTTTGAGGGCGTAATGCGCAATTATTATTAAAGGGACGTGCCCTAGGACGATTTTGCCTTGGCGGGAGCGCTTGTTGGGAAGTATTCCCGTTTAGGTTAGGTAGTTGGGCCCTTACAACATTATTGCCACACAAAAAACATGGATGCCCATACCCTCCACAACTTTCACAGCGAACACCAACACATAACTCACGTGGGATCCTATCACACTGACCGAACCTATGGTTTAAATCCCCACAGGACCAGCACCCTACGGCAGTGCCCACTGGTACCGTCTCAGTCGCAGAAACTTGAGAAGGGGTAGAATGCAATTGAGGGAAAGGGGACTGTGGAGGATAGGGATACACAAAAGACGCATTAGGTATTGAGGGAATGGACATAGGAGCCTGTTCCCCTTGCTCTATTAACAATTGCCTATGGGCCAAACTATTTTGTACAATATCAATGGTCAATACGGGCTGCAAATACAACATTTCACGAGTTACCTCAAAAGAAGGACGGTCCAACCCGTCGAGTATAACCATACACACTTCCCGTTCCTCTATCTGCCTCCCAGCTGCCATACAAGATTGGCTCAACCCAATACCTCTGGTTATATAAGAAGGGATAGTTTCAGTGGGGCTAATCTTTACTTTATTAAATTGCTTATATAGGAAATCTGCATAGCTATGTTGGTTGGCGCCTCCCGTAACGATTACGAAGCGTATCCCAGATTGTCCTAGCACTGGTTTCCCCTTGAAACTGAAACAATATTTCCGGGGAAATCGTCTGATAAAGGAAACAAATACAGGCCCCATTCTTAGTATTATAATCCGCAACCACGTCGGCCGGCGCTCTAGGAGGTGGAGGGGGATCATCGAGAACGGTTCCCCACCCGTTCTTAATTTTAAACCCAAGCATACGGATGGCCCAAGTTTGGCAGTTATTCTTTGTGAGAATCTCAACTCCTTTGTAAGTAGGGGGGGAAATTGAGGCTTAATGGCGCGTCGACAACTTGGTCATTAGCGCCAACCTCAGTTACAGTGCAGTAGTCCGGGTTGCCACTGCACCACACATTACAGAGATGTTATTCCAACCCGTAATCTAAATCTTGTCATACATCTGTACCTCCTGCAAAAATTGAAAAACACCGGACAGGAGGACAGACTTATCACCCAATTGACGCGCAATGTCATGCGGAAGATGGAAACGACGACGAACACCATCAAGATGGTGACAATCAACAAGGAAGTGCCGGACCGTAAGTGGCCATCGACACCAAGAACATTCAGGAGGGACTACCCCCCGCAAAAGGAAACAGTGAGTAACTCGAGTGTGACCAACGCGCAAACGGGCCAACACCACCTCCTCACGGTGACTGCGGCGACACGCCGAGTGCCATTCCTCAACACTGCCTTTAATAGCACGTAACTTATTACCGACTTGACTGTCCCACAAGGTTTGCCAAAAAGCGTGTAAACTCAGACGCAGAGTTGGAAAGGCGTCTGAGGGAACAAGGCTGAGATCCCTACCGAGAGGGCCAGAAAGGGCTCCTTTCGCAGCAGAATCAGCTTGCTCATTCCCTGTTATCCCAACATGGCCCAGGATCCAGCAGAAAAGCACGGTTTTCCGCTGGCCAGGCAAGCGGGAAAGCAAGGCTTGGACACGTTGTGTCAAGGGGTTCCGCGGATTGTAATTCGCCAAGGACTCCAGGGCACTCATGAAATCGCTGAAGACAATGAAATGGGTGCCCTGAAGGCCAAGGATCCATTCCACCGCCAAACCAAGAGCCAAAAGCTCTGCAGAAAACACAGAATAGCCCGATGGAAGGCAATGGGCAACCGTTACTCCCTTACACACACAAGCACACGCCACGCCAACGTCCGACTTCGACCCATCAGTAAACAGGCGCTGATAACCGGCGTACTGAGAACACAGCCGCCGGAACTCCTGCAAGTACCTTGCTGGTAGAGTGGAACCCTGTCACCAGAGCGACAATGAAAATGCCACTTGGGACAAGCCAAGGGGCCACTGGCATCTCCCCAAGCCTCAAGACACAGGGCATTTCAAAGGCTATCTCCTACCAGGACTGCTGGAGCCTATCGCGGAAATCACCCTTACCCACCCTGCGTCTACCGACTCGCAAGTCTGGCCCAAAAACCATGGACCAAGCAGGACTGGATTGCACAGCACGCAAACGCACAGCATACTGAATGGCAAGCTGTCGCCGACGAATGGCCAAAGGTGGCTCCGAGGCCTCAGCATAGAGGCTGACCACTGGAGAAGTTCGAAAAGCCCCAGTCGCCACACGCAGGCCACTGTGATGCACTGTGTCCAACATCTGGAGAGTGGAGTCACTAGCCGAATCATAGACCATACACGCATAATCAAGTTTGCTGCGGACAAGGGCTCGGTAGAGGCGCAACATGGCAGCGCGATCGGCACCCCATGAAGTGCCCGACAGGACCCGCAAGATGTTAAGCGCCCGCAAAGCCTTGTCTTTAAGCTGACGTAAGTGTGGAAGCCAAGACAACCTGGAATCGAACACCAGACCCAGGAAACGTGCCTGTGGGACAACAGGAATTTGTGCCTGTCCCAAGTACAGGCAAGGATCCGGGTGCAGTGTTCGTTGGCGGCAAAAGTGGATGCACACAGTCTTGTCCGGAGAAAACCGGAAACCATTACTTACCGCCCAGGTCTGGACTTTGTTAATTGCCAGCTGTAGCTGCCGCTCGCAGGTCTGCATGCGAGCTGCCCGAAAGCGCAGGCCGAAGTCATCGACAAACAATGACTGGGGAACAGCAGCTTGCTGAGCAATGGGGTTGATCCCTATAGCAAACAAGACGACACTAAGAACACCACCTTGAGGCACACCATTCTCCAAGACAAACGGGCGGGAAAGAGTCGCCCCGACACGAACGCGAAAAGAACGGCCGGAGAGGTAAGCGGAAAGGAACAGTGGCATCCGTCCCCTCAAGCCACAGTCATAGAGATTACGGAGAATCCCATAACGCCAGGTCGCATCATAAGCCTTCTCCAAGTCAAAGAAAACTTGAACCAGATGTTGACGCAGGCGAAAAGCCTCTTCACATCTGATTCAAGGGCAACAAGATGATCGATAGTTGACCGAAACCGTCGAAAGCCACACTGGGACGCAGATCAGAATCCCTGTGATTCCAACACCCAGACCAACCGCTCACTGACCATCCGTTCCATAAGTTTACAGACACAGCTAGTCAGAGCGATTGGGCGATAACTGGAAGGAGAAGTAGGGTCTTTGTCCGGTTTCACAATCGGGATGATCACCGCTGCCCTCCACACAGCTGGAATAGAGCCCTCCGCCCACACACGGTTGAACATATCCAGCAAGAACTGCTGGGAGGCAAGAGGCAGATGTTTCAACAGCTGATAATGAACATCATCAGGGCCTGGGGCAGAGTCATGCGACTTGGACAAAGCTGAAACAAATTCGTGCCTGGTGAACGGCAAATTGTACTGCTCCAGCCCGTTGGAGCGAAAGTCAAGAGAGCGAGCCTCATCCGGGAACATTGGGTAATTAGAGTAAGCCATGTTTATACACTTATAAGAAAGAAAATTACACTTGAGGACATAAAAACAAATGCAGCTATGGAGGCTAGAACCGGCGCGCCACAGCACCAAACTATGCCCCTATTTAACACGAGAAAAACAATGTACTAGCATGTAAAACAATTCATCAATGCAATGAAAAAAACTATAACATTTATAATAGAATCCCTTTCCCAACTTACCGTTAAAACGAGGGAAAAGAATCACTTTGGACACACACAAAGGATATACAGTAGACAACGAAAAAAGGATAAAAACGTTGCTGTGGCTTGAAATGGTGCTTGTAGTTGTGAATCTTGAATCTTGAGTCTGGAGCGTGGAACGTTGAGAAGCGGAGGGTGAAACGTTCGATGTGAGGAATATTTTTATCACAGTTCTCGAGGGAAGGAAATTTAGGTTAGGCGGTGTGTTCTTGAGGTCAAGGTACATACACAGGGTCAAGGGTTTGGGTAAAAGGTCAAGGAAACATGAACAAATATAACTGGCATCTCTTGAAGGCGGCGCGTGTCTTGCGTTACAAACATGGGATGTTGCAAAACGTAATGACGTTAGTCCGAGGATTTTAGGTTGTAGGTGAATCGAAAAAACGTGTACGATTGGGTTTTCCACGGGCGCACGGTCGACCATAAGTTGTTGCCATTCATAGCAATACTACTATTCCACCATAATATGGTACCATTCATGGTAGTCCTACGATTCATGGCCCATGCTACCATTCATGTGGTACAGCGAAGCTGATGACGTTGCTGCTGCTATTTAGTAATAACGCCGAACTATCAACCGTATGATGGATATAGCAATCGAAGGCCCGGAAGGTGTTAAAGCTATTACTGGTTATAATTGCCCTCGGACCCACACGAAGCATCCGAGGGAAGACAACAGAATATTGGCTGTAGATGGACTTAGCGCGATATAACTGTCCCAGAGAGTCCGTGGACCCCGTGGTTCAACCCAATCCGTAATACAAATGACGATAATGCAATTATGGGGGCGACGTACTGGTTTATTCCTCTCTAACAAATATGGTGGTATGGCACAGTAGGGGAGAATTACACATGGGAACTATGAACGGCACTTAATCATAGTTCGTATGGAAAAATTACAAGAGGAGCCTCAGCCCTACGGAGTTGCAACAACGATTGTGGGAAGTTTCTGGACATATTTTGGTGCATTTAAGTCCAATACAGTTCATGATGCTAACGGTTGACACTCATGATGCAATTATAAGAAGGGGCAATAGTTATCATGTTATCAGGTCGACACTTACATGATTAAAAATAAGTCCTCCTTAGAACACTAAAATGGCGGTCACATCTTTAGGGCTAAGGACGGCGGTTTTTACTCAGCAACTGGTACACGTCGCCGCTGGGAGAGGAAGAAGATTAAAGAGACAGGCGAAAGCCTTTACAACAATGGGACAAGAGGCAATACACGAGCCGACAACAATCGCCAGGATAGGGTGTACAACACCACGACTGTTGCTCGGCTAGCGAAAAGCCAGCATGTAAAATACATTACATAAACAGGGGTAATACCTTGGTGATCACGAATGCCCACACCACGAGTTCACAAACCGTAGAGTGAGGCAAAAGGAATCTTGTGGAGGTAAAGTGAAGTTAACAAACCGCAAAAACCTCCCACAAAAATGGCACTTTCAGCAGTCAAAATTTCTAAAAACGCCTCAGCTTCAGGGGGCAAGACCCCCAGACCCTCCGTGATGTAAATGTTACAAAGTTTTGAAGCTATTACTATCATTTCTGCAAATCTAGGTTTTAGAAAAAAAAACTTTGTAGAAAAGCCTTGGCACTTGGTTTCTTGGCTTCTTCAGCCTTTCAGGTACTAACTATGTAACGGATATGGGCATACAGGCAAACAGTGTATTCATCATACGTATTGTATGATTCTCGATAAGAGAAGTGTGTAAGGAACATTTTATAGAACATTTTTAATCCAACACGTCTTTTCGTTAAAAACAAGACACGTTTCTTTACAACCATTGTAACTCTCGGTGCGGAGAGTTACTTTCTTAGTTTGGCAACAGCACTAATCTTGGCGCTACAGGAATCATCTGCATACGCATCAATGGGAATGCGAATAGCACATTTTTTTGGGAGTGAGGGTCACATCATTTTTGGATCTTGAAGGGGGAGCAAGATTTTTTCAGGGTCTCAAAGGGAGGGGCATCGAAACTTAGGTAGTCACATTTTCACTTCCTCCGGCCCCCTTTGCCATAAATAATGACTGGTCCCTTAGTCTTCTGTACAGCCGACAGCCGAGAAGACTACAGCAATGAATTTGGTCGTTCATTCGTTTGGCTGTTGTCCATCTGTCGCCTTTTTCAACTCTGGAATGATACCAGACAGAAACAAACGGTTTTCACAAATAGATTCGGCGTCCAAAAATAAGTAAAAAGGAAATTAAGAAAAAAACTGTGTATGAAGTAGAATTAGTCCATAAGTGGCCGACAAGTGAGTCCATCATCTATGGAACGGTACAAGATGGAAATACATGGCTTTTATCACTAGATTCAGCATCCAAAAAAGTAGTTAAAATTAAAAAAAAGCCCGACATTATGAAGCGTAAGTAGCCCAAAAGTGGAGAAAGTTTACAGAAGACTAGATAGTCACTGCTCCCGCTTGGTTTTTAAAAAAAAATAGTGTACCAGTAGCACAGCCTAGATTAACAATGTCACTATTTTGCCTACCCTTCACTGCAAATGATGATAGGTTATCTGGCATGAATGAAACCTTTTTAGTTCTTGCAATTTTGCTATTCCTGGAAAATAATGTAACCACGATGATGACACTGTTAAATATAAACAAGAGTATATTAATAACCAAGTCTGTGATGACAGGTGAAGGAAAAACGTTTCCTTTGTGGCTCACCTACTGCAATGATATCCAAATGAAATGTTTAATCATCACAACATATGCTTAATATGATGTCCTCGGATGCTTTTTACTTCGTATTTTTTATATTTTTGTACAGCCAATTAAAAGAAAAGTGCATTAAATTTTCTGCTAAGACGCACAGGCAGTGGATGATGAAATATTTACAACGGTCATGGAAAAATAATTTTATAAATATTTGAGCTGTACTTTTTATGCGAAGTGTCTTGGAAGTTCTTTAACACAGTCAGCATTATTTTAAATGCTGACAAAGCTACATGATACTAACATTGATTAACCAGTAAGTACAAGAAACAATTACATTCTTTTGACGACTCAGTGTGAGGAATAGGATATCAATATAAAAAATCCAGGCAGTCGACTATTAAATTTCATTTATATATTACTTACACACATGAATTTTTTTACTGAACACACCTAATGCATTGTCATCTGATCCAAAAAGGATTAAACAAGCTTTAGTATGGCCAAATGCTACAAGTTGAAAAGTAAAAGGTTTGCCAGTCCTTATGTCACCCATAATGCTAGCAGTAAACAGTCGAAACATTCGACATGGAATTTTGCCCTTGGTTGCTTTATATCCTTTGCTGCTTGCAGCTTTCTGATGAAATTTTATACCTTGCATTGCGAATATTGTATATGGTGGTGGTGCAATTTCTCTAATTGTTCCTCGTTGCCAAGCAAATCCATATTATTTTTTCAACTAACAATTAAGAGACAAAAGGGTTACCTTTGTAACTTTTACATAATAAATTGTTAAAGTTGTTCAAAGTAATTTGGTGCAGTGCACAACGTTATTCCTCAGTAAGATTAATTTTTACTGTTTATGCTAGCAGTATGGACGTATCTTAGAAAGATTCAGGTGTTTGATTCGATAAGTCGTATGTGTAAATAATGTATCAAGAACATTTACCAGTCGTCTGCCTGGATGTTTTATATTGATGAAGTGACTACTTGAAGGCTTTACTACACTACTGCATTAATTTCTTCTCCATAAACCCATATTGCCTTATTTATTTTCAACCCAACCTGCTAATACACTTCAGTGATATATTCAATCACACAATCACTGTGATTAAACGTGTATGAAGCCAGAAAACGTTCAACTATCAACAAAAATCAATACCAAACAAAGAGCCACAATGGAGCAAACATTGCGAACAGCTACAAATGATAAGTGTGCAGCTATTATAGCGAAATATTTCACGTTCTATCGTGAAGAGTCTGCGAACTATAAATTACTAAGCAGTAGTTTTCATGCAGACTTTAGTTTTTATTCTCTGTTTTTGAACTGATGCGTTAGGAAAACGCCTAATACCTACAGACATTTGATTGAAATGAGTTTTTTATTTGGTCGCAGACCTATTGCTATTTGTGTATTTTAAAGTGCATTTCAAGGTTTGGTTTTGGTTTTTCACTCATGTTTGTTTCAATAATTTTTTTTCATTCTAATGATATTCAAGTCAGGGAAGGGGAGGCAGAATAGAAAACGCATTAAGAAGGAGCCAATGGATGAATGGGACATCATTCATTGGGAACTGTATTTTTGTCAGCATTATACTTGTTATGACAATAATTCTCCTGTAGCACACTAATGTACGTAATCAATTCAAAAGAAATCAGCTACAACATTCATAAGCATTAGAAAAATCACATAAGAAAAATGAATGTGTGTAGGAAAAATGGAAGGTAAAACCCTAAATGCAAACTCAGAAGCATTTTGAGACTAGTATAATAAAATGTTCTTTGACCAGTGTCACGCCGTTTCTATCGTTAAATAATTAATATACTTTTTCACCAACCTTCAAGAGTTCGTCTTTTTTTTCCAACACCTGACCTTCGACTTCTTCGAATGCTTTTTCTTCGACCACTTCCCCCTTTTATGTCATTATCGAACATTTCACCAACATTTCTTTTCTTTCCATTGTAGTCCCAGGTATCACCTTTTTGCCATCTTTCAGAGCCATCCATTTCTTCAAAATTTCTTAATTCACTTGTACCCCATGTACGTCTACGTGTGTCTGCTGATACTTGAAATTCTGGAAAACATTAGTTCACAAAGAAATAAAATGAAATGGTATTTTCATTGTTTTTCAGATTACAAAAATAACTAGGTTTTGGTCCTGATCTTCAGAGATCCTATTAATGCTGCAACTTATAAATTAAACGAGTGCAAAATCAGTACTGTGTAGAAACTAATTTGGGAATGTTATGACAAGTATCTATTTTAAAAGTTTGCAGAAATAGACATGAAAATTTCTAAACATTTCTAAAATAGTGATCCGAAATGATACAGGTCGGGTTAAATGGCGTTCCACGATCTGGAATTTTGTTTATTCAGTTAGTTCATGTTTAACCTCCAATTGAATTTAGAAAATGTTTAGGCCTTTCAGAACTAAAAAAAATGAAAGTGGCTAATCTTGTTACTTTAAAATATGGTTTAATTATGTACTTCAGTTCCTTGCTTAAGATTATTTGGTTGGCTTTTATTGTTGAATAACATTTTAGTCTTCTGTACAACCGATACAACTGAGAAGACTACAGTAATGAATTTAGTTGTCTGTTTGTCTGTCTGTCATTCCATTCTGTCGCCTTTTTCAATGTCGAAGTTGTACCAGACATAAACAAATTGTTTCGCTATTATATTGGGAGTCCAAAAATTAGTCAAAAGGAATTTTATAAACCTAAATTATGAAGCAGAATTGCCCATAAGTGACCGTAAGTGACAAACAAGTGAGCCGATCATCTATGGAACGGTACGAGATAGAGACAAGTGGATTTCATCGTTAGATTCAGCATCAAAAAAAGTAGTTAAAATGACATATAAAAAACCAAAATTATGAATTGGAAGTGGCCCAAAAGCGGGGAAAGTTTGCAGAAGACAGGTTTTTTTGTATAGGTAAAAATAGAAATTGAAATAGAGATTAACGGTGCACGAAGCACCCACCCACCCCAAAGGAGTTAAACAACAAGTGCGTCATAGCGTGACATGACAGCTTTGAGTGAAGGAGCACAAACAACGGAATGAGAGAGGGAGTTCCAGGGTTGAACAACTATTTCCATGAATAAGTAAAAACGTAGTTTAGTATCAGAGACAGTGGCAGAAATACGGAGAGGATGCCTACGAGTGAAGTTGAAATGTGGAATGAGAGAAAGAACAAGGTCCACATCAAGGAGATCATGAATAAATTGGTAGGTAAGTATCATGGAGCCACGATGAAAATGATCACGAATGGAAGTAAGCCCAAGTTTACGTAGGCGATTGAAATAAGGCAAGGAACCAATAGTGTAATACCATTTGGTAAGGCAATGTTGGAATGTTGGTAGTTTTCAAGACTATTAAGTGAGGAAAGATTGTAGGGACGAAAATTTGGGAGCAATAACCAAAGACTGGGAGGAAAAAGGTTTTGTATAAAATAGCAAACAGCGAGGGTGTAAGGTTGGAGAAACCTACAGTACAAAATGGAATTTACGAAAGACTTTGGAGATGGTATTTTCAGTGTGAAGATTGAAATTCAGAGTGTTATCAATTATCAATATGGATCCCAAAGTCAGGATGACTAGCAACAGGAGTGATAAGCTTTCCAGGAAGATTTTAAGAAAAGTGTGGAATATTACGCCCAAGGTAAAGGACGTGACATTTTTCAGTATGAAAAAGAAGGGAATTGGTAGTAGCCCAGTGTGCAACACGTTGGATGTCTTCTTGAAGTAATTTGCAGGAAACAGAGTAAGAGAATATTTTTAAATCATCAGCATAGCAGGCATTAGGAGAACGAATAACAGAAGGTAAGTCAGAGATGAAAATATTGAACAGGAGGGGACCAAGAACGGAGCCTTGAGGAACACCAGTGGTAACATGAAGCCAAGGAGTGAAGGAACCACAAAGGACGACACATTGGCGCCTAAAGAGTAGGTAGGAGTTAAGCCAGAAAATAATGCCAGGAGAAAAACCGAAAGTAGTAAGTTTGGACAATAGCTTAGCATGTGAGACAGTGTCGAAAGCTTTACTGAAATCAAAGAAAACAAGGTCACATGGTACACCAACGTCAATAAATTCGGTAATGGGATCATACGTGGAGAGAAGATTAGTGAGGCAAGAATTTTTAGGAAGGAAACCTTGTAGGGTGGCCAGAAGAGTAGTGAGTTACAAATATTCATTAAAAAGATCGGAGTAGATTAAATGTTCGAAGATTATTGAAATGGACGAGACGAGACTTGTAGGTTTGTAATTAGTAACAAGAAAAGGGGAACCCGATTTATGAATTGGATGATATGCGCATCCTTCCAACATGACGGAAACGTACTAGAAAGGATGGAATTGGAGAAAATGTGAAACAAAGGGATGGAAAGAGAACTGGAACATTTACGAAGAAAAATAGGAGGAATGTTATCAGGACCTGAAGGTATAGAAGAAAGGAAAAACAAAGATCACACCGAAATGAACATCGCCAGCTGCAGTTGGAATAGGATTGCAAGAAGAAGCAGGAAGGAAAGTTATGGAGAAAATACGATTTAGTTTGAAACCAATGGTAGCACCATCAAGAGAGCAAGTATTGTTATCTTTTCTGATGCAGCTTAAGGGGACAGTTGTGTTATAATTTTTAAGGTAAGAAAACAGTAATAGCTGCGAATGACAAGTGAGCTGCAATTTTAGTGAAAAACTTCATGCGCCAACATGATTTTGGAAATTGAACCCGGGTCTTTGGCTCCATTGTTGGCTTTAATGTCGGATCCATTGTGTCTATTCGTTGAGTAATAATATTTACAGGTAATTTCTGTGTCTTTAAAATATTACTGCTGAAAAAACTTTTGCAAATCAGTTAACGAAAATAAAACTTAGCTCGTCGTATTCGAATATACTGGGTGAATTCTCTGTAACGTCCAAACGTACTGCACAGATATTTTTGTCTTTGCACTTTTATTTTAGGGAAAATAGAATATTTTTTCCAACAAGCGCCCAAAATGATTTTAGAAAATAAAGTTTTGATTGGGAATCTTCAAATTTAACCCGCTCACCAATACAAGCACTAATTGTTCTTAAATGATATTAGTCACAAAGAAGTAAAATAAAATGATTTTATTTTTTCCGACGAATTTCTTATTTTTTTTTGCGCAGTCACTTCAGTGAAATGATTCATTAAAGTAATCATTTTCACTCCACAGTGTCGACAATAAAGAATATCACTGTAGCGTTTACTTAATTTTGTTTGAATTTTGATTCAAATTAGTTCGAGTTTATGTGTAATTCCATTTAAAATGATAGTAATAATTCAGTAGTACTACTACGGAACATCCTATATATTACTTCACTTTTTTTTTGCCTGTTTTCAAAAGCGCCACACTTTTGCTACAAATGTCACAATGTTGGAACAGCCGCCAAATAATAATGTCTCACTTCTACAATGACCCTTTGCTCCAGACCAAAATCTGGAAAAACTCTGAATACACTGTTGTTGCATTTTTATCAACAGTTCATTCTTTGAATTTTTCTGAACATACTGAGGGGTACTAAACGAATGTAATAATGTATTAAAATGAAAAACAAATCAACATTTTATCAATAAACCATAATGTTTTAAATGAGGTTACTAGCATCACATTAAAATGCATAGTTGTTGCATCACATTTTCAAACCACCCACATACCTGTGTAACAATTATTGTCATATTAAAGCAACCATGGTTTGACGTAATTTATGGACCACCTTATGACACGTGAAGATGCTGAGTTATAATTTTGAATGCATAACTTGCTCTTAAAAACTAATTTTTAACATATTTAAACGCTCAAGTGAGGGAAGAAGCAGGGATATGATGGTAAAAATATACAATGGTTGGCGTATTAGTCAAATCAGTCGATATATCAGTCGATTTAAATGTTACTGTACACGTTTTGTCTTTAAGTTGCACAATAACTGATGAATATTTTTTGTATTTGAAATAAAAAATTCCTTCAACCCCTCACACAATTTTAATGATTTACAGACTTAAATACAATACTAAAG
Organism: Lithobius niger; assembly: GCA_023313725.1. Classification (NCBI taxonomy): domain Eukaryota; kingdom Metazoa; phylum Arthropoda; class Chilopoda; order Lithobiomorpha; family Lithobiidae; genus Lithobius; species Lithobius niger. The sequence continues at coordinate 10,999 of JAHWFP010053667.1, read as the reverse complement.
CGCAAAATGGGTGTGAAGAACTTTAAATAAATCGTACAATTTAAAATGGATCTTGGCTACAGACAGGCAGATACCATTGCCAGAGTTTTTTTCTCTGCTTCCCACAACAAATCAGTCAACAAATTATCCTTTTTTTATACTCACTGATTAGCAAATTATCAAGGAAAATTTTAAAGGGGATAAAAATAACGTCGATAGATAATATTACGGCTAAGGGACACAACAGCATTTTTCCTCTCATCGTCATTGGGTATATAACCTAGTTTGTGTTTGTGCTCCCTAAAAACAAAAACAGTGACAGCATTGGTAAATAAACATTTCTGTTATGGGTTTTTTAACAAACTTTGCAACAATGCAGTATACAACAAAAATGCATAAACTATAATATTTCGTGTCGTGTCTGTTATTCCTTCCGAAATAACATTTTTTAGTGAAACATAAAGTTACGCTTCATTGAAGTAAGTGATTTTGCATTTTGGAAATCAAATTGTACAATGCATTTGAATACACTTCGGCTTCGGCTTCGGACGTTTAGTATTACTAGTAACGTGCCACAATATTTCAAGTTTTAGTGAACTGAAGGTTGTACTTCGCTTTTTAATGTTAGGAAAGTTGTCCAAAAATACATGAACTTTTATTTACTACTGCTGATTTTCGTTGCTTATATCTATAATAATACCATTGGCTTTACAAGAAAACAGTACAGTAATAAAATCCTATAAATTTGATGCACGCCTAGTTTTTGCCAGTGAATTATTAGCAGTGTTGCAGATTAATGCCGGAAACAGAGAAAAGGACATCATTTTGAAAACTTCCTTAGGTGGAAATTAAATATCATAAGTCAAGGAACAACACGGATGTATTTTGAAGTACAACATGGCTACTGGATCTTACCATGTATTAATATATCGAGAAAGTTAGCAAACAACATCACAGCGTAAAAGAGTTTCATTCCTTCTTCAAATTACAATTCTCAATTGAAGGAATGCTTTGCTCTTTCCAAAGCGGATGCACTCTAATATAAAAACGGCTATAAACCTTCCCTGCAGAGTTTCAGCTTGGTACACTTAACATATTCTTATATTTTTGTGCTTAGAAGTGCCAACATAGAAAACTGCCGTGGTATCTAATAGTCCACTACGTTACTCCCACGTTATCCTACTTGAGTCTTCTTAACTGTGACAGAAGTTACAGCTACAGGTAGGTTTTCTGCAAGACATGGTGTTTTGCATTACACGGATTGCATCAGCTACCATTGTTTCAGCTGATGCAGTATTATGGGTTTATGAAGCTGCTTTTCGTTTCATGTAACAACGAACGTGAGCATTACTAGCAAAATAATGTTTTTCGTCAGTAGAGGACTTATGAACGTTACCCATCTGTAGCTATGAATCATTGAATTAACTAAATGATTTGCTGTTTAGCGCAGGCTTTCCAGTTTTTGGCAGCTTTAACACCACTCCGTGTTTAATAATTATTTACGTGCTTTCGGGCCGTTCAAACTAATCAGTCAAGGAGGTAGTGAAGTGATAACGAATGAAATGGTTAGATGTTAAGCTAAATAACTATGTGGTTAGCACACGGCCATATCTCAAGTTTTATTTGTTAACTGAAGATAATGCAGTGACCTAACATTTAAGATATAACAATTTATATCTTAGAATGTAGTGTTTTTCTCAAATATTATATTTCTTTACTCCTTTCAGAGCAATTCCTTTCCTATTACATTATTCCTGAATCAGTGTTTGAACCACTTGCAAGTATTGCAACAGTTACAAACAAAAATTTTCTACAACGATACAAGGACCCCTTATAAATGCAATTGAAGTGCCTTTAGCTGATTTACTGAAGTACTATCAGAAACGCTAATACAAACTAATGCATGTAGCTCCGACTAAAAATATTCTACTAGCACAAATTATAATGATTCCTCATAAACAGTATCTAGTAAAGCAAACAATGCATGTCAGTAAACTAAGAAACACGACCAGTTCAAGACCATTATCACGATGAAATGATACGTAAAATTTTAAAGAATGGGTTTTACCAACGTTCCGTTTTTTGACTAACCCGTAGGCTGAATTTGTCTGGCTGAAGATGGGTTTTATATTTTAGACCAAAGCGTCTCTGTTTATTAACGTGCTCTATTTTGGATTATTTTAATATTATGATAGCCATGGTCATGTTATACGTCATTACCTATTAAATAAACTGGAGGTGTCCTTTACACAATCACACATAATCATAACAGCTCCCAATGAAAGTATAGCACTAACTTATAAGGTCGACACATAATGTAAACTCGTAAGGACATGTGTTGATGATACATTTCTTTAATGAATACAGCAGCACTACGACCAACGTGATCCTACAACGACGCTAGCACAGTAATGAAGTTTGGTTTCTTGCTGTGTTTGGTTTGTTATTTTTTACCACCAATTAAAGGCAAAGAAAAAGATCATATTGTAATAAAATTTGTGAAAACAATTTGTAACCCTTAATGCTCAAACAATTCACTTCCCCGACAGAAACAGACTAGAATTCAAGCAAATTAAAAAGATTTAAAGGCAATGTAAATTGCAATTTAAAATTATGCTGCTGGCTAAGCCCAACTCAGATACTTTTTGTCTGTACTAAAACTTGTCAAACGAGAGCGTATTAGCAAGGGTAACGTTATGATTATAATTTGTGCAATGAGTGATCCACATCAATTCCTAATTTTTCTCACTCTACTGTTTGTAATATGATTCTGGGAATTGAGTTCATTGTTTGCAGCTTTTATTGTTGGCATAAGATAGTCTAGATTTATCAAGGATGTGCACAAATGTCCATGCATTCTTCCTTTTATGGCCTTCCATTCCTACCTTCATGGGATGAGCAAAAGAAACTGTTGTTCCCGTGTTGTATTTATGCTGGTTGAGCAGTTAGAACCATGGATAAGACTGGTAGTGAACGGTGGATCCTAGCCTTTGGACTTGAAAGCATGCTGTTATAAACTCGTTGAAATAAATTGAAGGAATCTGCTTAAACATGTATGCGCTTTCATCCAAATACACTTGCCTATAGATCTATGTGTCAATATTAAAGCTGCGTCATTCAAAACTTAAATAACACTTTAAGAAGGTTCATTGTCTTTCAAGAGTGTGGCACTGTACTGGTTGCTAGCAGGCCCTTCCACCCTTATCCTTTGCAGTCATTCGAGCATCTATTACTTGGCATTACCACCCGACCAATATTCTTGAGGACTACAGAAATACACGATCATACACAGTACCATTCAGTTACATAAGTTACTGAATGAATACACTATTAGTACACTGTGTACATAACAAAAGCCATAACATCAGAGAATATTTGCCCTTTGTGGTCCAAGCTTAGGTAAGAGGCTGTAATAAGGAAGGCTTAGTAAACCGGCATTCCATCTGGGCAAAAGAAGAATAGATATGAGCATGGTTTTTGTGATAGAGGGAAATACGTTTTTCCCAGCACCGAGAACCTTTACAAATATAAATGAATATACTACGAATTATATGCGAGTATGTTGTCTGGTAGTTACTTATACAGTGTATAGTGTTTACTGTATGGTGTATTGGGTTACAAAGAATACTATAACTCCCATTAGTAATAATAGTAAAAGTCGGGCAACAGAGCACCCAAGATGTCAAACGATGTGTGCTACACCGCAAAGAAGTAAAGGAATGTTGTAATATTGTCGTGAACTACATTAATTTGACTACTCCAACCGTCCAACATGATGAGCCACAAGCACAGCCGACAATTGTAAGGAGGTAGGGATCATGAAAAAAACCAATAAAACGTTATAATAAATCCAATAAACCATCAGTTTGTTTATCATTTGTTCATGTGAAAGCCATAAAAACGTAATGTTTGCTATTAATAAAGTACTCTCAATAATAGTAATTGCCACACTTCTGCAACAGGGCCAGTATAAGCAATTTGGAGGATAATTTTCATCGATGGTGTCCCAGTAGGTAGAAATCATCAAGCGACTTACTGCCAAGGATGTTTTCTAACTCAGAAGACAACATTCGATAAACACAGTCCTCTGCCGATTTTTTGCAAAATTGTTGCAGTAAATGATTTCTGAATACCCGCTTTCCGAGTTATTAGACTGGAAGAAACTATGGTCAAACAATGTTTTTTGAAAAATGTGGCCTATAAGTACTCAGTTATTGGCCCGCACTTTTTAAAATCACTGAAGCATCAACGAAACATTAAGTAGTGGTTATTGGCATACTTTTGCAACAATGGTCCCTTTATACGTGATTTATTGTGATAGTTTTGTTTTTCTGAGGCTTAGCCAACGCGTAATAACTAATTTCATGAATCTATGAAAATAATGAGTTACTAACTCCTTTAGATTTAGTTTACTCTAGCGTATGATCAAAAACCCCATTCTGTACGGATGCGACACCTATTGCCAGATGCCTGAACTTCGTCTCGAAACCCGAAACAAAAACTCGAAACTCTGGTCGCACGAGCAAATCTAAGCCGGAAACACAGTTAAGTGCGGAGCTGTTTCCATCCTTGACTGAAGCTCGCCCTTGTATCTGAACCTTGAATTAGATGTTTCTACCCAAGGCCCGCTGAGATATTAGCTGCGCAGCGCTACTGATTAATTGCTAAGCCAAACAACAACAAACAAATAGTTTCTGTTTATAATATTCGTCGTTACGACTTTTTTTCTCCGTGAGAACATGTATCTTCCTTGAGCATATTCTGTAGCCAAATTCAATCTGTGATTGGCGAGAACTAATCATCTCTTTGAAAATGGGAACAATGTGAACGGCTTGAAAATGCTTTAAAAAGTCAACTGTGAAAAAAGTCAACTTTTCAGTGTATCCAGTGGTGTTAGGGACCAGTCATTATTTATCGCCGGGGATGGGGGGGATTAGGAGGGGGTCATTGTTTAAGGCCCTCTCGATGGGGGGCTCATAAATTTTTCAGGTGCCGTCAAGAGGGGGGGGGGTCAAAAGCACTGATCAACTGGAAGAAAAAGTAATATTTGGACCTCAAAAATGGCACTTTCAGAGTCAAAATGTCTAAAAACACCTCAGCTTCTGGGACCCCCCCATGATGTGAATTTTGCAAGGTTTTGACGTTATTGGTACCGTTTCTGCAAGTCTAGTTTTTACAAAAAACTTTCTAGAAAAGCCTTGGCACCTGGTTTCTTGGCTTCTTTGGTCTTTTAGGTGCTGCCTATGTTGCGGATATGGGCATTCAAGAGTGTTCAGTGTTAAGTGTGTTCATCATACTTATTGTATGAATCTCGACAGGAGATGGGTGTAAGGAACATTTTACACAACATTTTTAAACCAACATGTCTTTTCCTCAAAAACGAGACACGTTTCCTTACAACTAACGGTAATTATCGGTTTGGAGAGCTACTTACTTAGTTTGGCTACAGCACTAATCTTGGCTGCAGGAATCATCTGTAGACGGTCTCAATGGATATACGAAAAGCGCAGTTTCCGGAGGGGGGGGAGGGTTCACACTATTTTTGGACCTTGGGGGTCAAAATTTTTTTTAGGATCTCGACGGGGGGGGGGGCATTGAA